>CAUYMX010115493.1:0-13715 GCA_963573855.1 Lepilemur septentrionalis | reverse complement strand
ATTTAGTTTGCTAATTAATTTCTTTCTATTATTAGTAGAGACAGGGTCTCGCTCTTGCTCAGGTTGGTCTCAAACTCCTGACCTTGAGCAATCCGCCCGCCTCGGCCTCCCAGAGGGCTAGGATTACAGGCATGAGCCACCGCACCCGGCCATACATATATTTTTTAGTGGGCTTCTGCCTTGCCTCACACCACCCTAAGCCTCAGCACAAAGTGCTCAGCACTTTGCAAAGTTGCATCTCCCTTACCTGTCAGTCTCTATCATATTATGTTGTTTCTTTAAAGGAAATTTTTCCTAGCATTTATCTCTGAAATTATCTTAATTATTTATATGTTTTTAAAAATCCCTATCAAAGACTAATATACTCCATGAAAGAGGAGCCTTGGCTGTCTTGTTCGTCACTGTATCCTCAGGATCTAGAACAATGTCTGACTATAGTAGGTGCAGAGTAACTATTTGTCAGATGATTTAGTTTTTAGTGATTTTCAAGTTATTTGAATTTTTTTAATAAAGCGGTATAACTGAACTTTACATGTCTGACAATTTGATGTAATTTGATGCTATACGTTGAAATATTTTCCAAAATTTGATCTTTATTTCTTCATTTTATCTGTTCAAAAGTAGTATTTTTTTAATGTTCCACAGATGGTTAATATTTTGTTGATCTAATTTCAACGTGATTTAGCAATTGTCTATATTGTTTGCTTGATTTCCATTTTGTGTGAGGAGCAAAGGTTGCTCTGTGTCTACACACAAACACACACACTTCTAAGAACCATGTTTGTTAACAAAGATACAGTTTTAAAATTTTGCCATTACACTATGAAAATTGTAAACATACAAGAAAGTTGAAAAATTTTACAGTCAACAACTCTTTTCCTACCACTTAAAGTTTAATATTAGCATCTTATTATATTTGATTTATGCCATATCTATCCACATATCCATCTTTCTTTGTACTGTAAATGCTTTGTAGTTTTCCCCCAATAAAAAAAAATAAAATAATAAAAACAAATACTTTTTAAATTTATTGAAGATTGTGACTATTTCCTTGGTTCTTTAATTTCTATCTAGCAGGGAAAAAAGCATATTGCTGCTTACTTTGGCTTCCAGAGTTTCAGAGTAGAATCTTATGGTAAATTAAACCACTGTATGTTGAACTCTTCTCACAGACACCAAAAATTAAAGTTGTGTTTTGAATCTGGCACCCAGACACAGTGACAGACAATGTTATCATGGATGGCTAAGGCACTACGCTAAAATAAATTCCAGCATTTAATTGAGGATGTTTTGTCTAACCTAGAAGCAATGGGAAAACTAAGCTTTGTAATTAATAAAGCTGTTAGAAAAATAGCAACAGCTGACTTCATTCTTCTTTGGTGGACATTGATGGCCATTGTTTATTTTATTCCTTTATTTTATTTAATTAGTCTGTTTCACTGTTCATTGATACTTATACTAGTGAGTAGAGGGGGAAGTACAAAGGACAGTATCCAAATTGATTTAAGTCATAGGTGAGATAATGAAGTATCTCATTGCTGATTAATTCATAGAATCATAGAATATTGGTTAATAGAATCATACATATAATGCCAGAACCAGAATGCCCCTTACAGTCATCTAGTCCAATATTCTCATTTTTTTTGATAGGAAAACTTAGGCTCCGAGAAGGTAAAGGGGCTTTTTCAAGGTTACATGTTCCTGAATCTTGCATAATTGAAACATTAAGCTGGTATTTCTAGAAGCTGCTTTCCTTCTCTTCTTACAGAAAGCTGGAAGAGTTCATTTTGCTGGCCCGTATGATTGCTTGGATTCTTCTAATTTGACATTGGTTCATTGTCTGATTTGACTGCAGTTGCAACCTGTTCTGTTTTATATTATTAAATTGGATTTATAATATTTTAAATGACACAAGTACTTAGGGTTCAATTAATAATAAAAATTAATAGTTTAATGGATGGTGATTTTCTGCTTAGTTTGCATATTTTTCTTCATATTTTACTGAAGCTTTTTCTAGTTTTCTTGAGTTACAAAGACTTGACCTAAGAAAAATCTTCAAATGCCATCATAGTCAGATCGGGGTATTGTGGGCTTAAAGTTCATAAAATCTTGGGGTCAAAGTGAAAAACAAAGGTGACAAAGAATACTTTTAAGAACTCATAAAAGTGAGCCCTGAAGGATTAGCTTTCTTCACTTCACTGTAAACATACCTTGCAAAATTATGAGATTGTTATCATATATGGGCTATATTTTGTAAATTGGGCAAATCTGCACATCTAGTAAATGCCAAAAACAGGGTTTGAACCTATGTCTTTCTGATTACAAAACCTGTGCACTCTTCCCCATATCCTCATATGAGAACAGATGTTATCTTAATGCTCTGTTAATCACATTGAAAAATAGAAACAGCCTCTTTCTCAGCTCCACCCATAATCAAATACAGATATTGACAGCAGAAGACTTCCATTCAACTGGTTCTGAGATGTATTTCACTTCCTTTCTTTTCTCAAACCAGTTGCTTTGGTATTGGGGAAGAGAAGGGAAGATAGTGGACACAGAATTCTTATTACATAATTTATTGGCCACCTACTGTGATTGATTACCCAAGTTTGTCTAGTTTGGTAGCTTCTGTTTCTATGTGGTCTTCTCATATGTGCCCTGTGTGGCTTTCTTAATTGCTCAGCTTCATTTTGGCCCCTTCCAGTACTGAAGACGACCTGAGACAAGACCAGTTGTGTCTTCCTTGAGTCTCTCCAGGTTCAGAGGCATCTTATTTGCTCAGCATCTTTCTAGATAGCACTATACCATCTACTCTTTGTGCTAAAGCTCTCTGCTAAGTCCTCCAAAGTCCATGAAACCAGGACTGAAAGGGTTTTTCCCATATTCTTTCAAGGCATACCTCTCCATCTTCTCTATTGGCCCTGCTGGTGTATACAACTCCAGTAGGACCTTTACCTTTAGAAATAATTAGACCAAGAGTAGAATAATAGAAATTGGAGACTTGGAAGGGCAAGAAGGTGGGAGGGTAGGAGGGGAGTGAGGGATAAAAAAATTACTTAATGGGTGCAGTGTACATTGCTGATGTGATGGTTACATTATCAGCCCAAACTTCACAACTACACATTACATTCATGTAATAAAACTGCAATTGTACCACCTAAATCTATAAAAAATTAAAAAAGGAAAAGAAAAAGAAAAACAATTAGAGCAAAAGGGGATCCAAGTTTCTGTGTTTTCTTATGCCTCCAAAAACATATGAAGGCCTCTCCAGAAGCCTCTCATCAGTCTCCTGTCTCATGGCATTAACAGGGTGAGACTGCTGCTTCATTCAGGAAGTGAGAGACATCTCATTTTCTTGCAAGCACTGATGATGGTCTCTCTGAATGATTCTATTGAAGCTGCCCTTTGGTCTCACTTGGTTGTTTCAATGACAGAAAGCAACCCATCTACTCTTCCAGAGGAAAAAAAAAGTAATTTTTCACTAAAATCACACAATCGACAAAGCCAGTGATTCCACCCTTCTCATTCCTTAGATAGACTAAGGGAAGGGTGCAATTTCTGACACCGATTGTTACCTAGTTGCTTAAAATTTGTTAAGTACTTAATAGCTCATATCCAACTTTGGGCCTTAGTCACTGTCCCTAGTCTGTTTTGTGTTGCTATAACAGAATATCTTAGACTGGGTAATAATTTATTAATATAAAGAACAGGAATTTATTCTTGTATGGTTTTGGAGGCTGGGAAGTCCAAGTTTAAAGTACTGGAACATTAGGGCTTGGTCTCTGCTTCCAAGATGGCACCTTGAACACTGAGTCCTCCAGAGCAGGGGAACATTGTGTCTTCATGGGGCAGAAGAGCAGGAGAGAGTGTACCCACTCCCACAAGCTCTTTTCATAGCAGTATTAATCCATTAATGAGGTCAAAGCCCTTATGCCCTAAACAACGTCCTGTTAGGCCTTACCTCCCAATACTGTTGCACTGGGGACTAAGTTTCTAACACATGAATTTTGAGGGACACATTTAGACCATAGAAGTCATTAACATAATGTTAAAGGATTATTTGGACTAGCAGAAAAAGTTAACATCCACTTTTGATAAAAGAAAACTACCCTGCATGTATGACAGTTATTCTTGGGGCTAAAGTCTCAAGAATCAGGAAGAATAATGATAAAAGCATTGTGATTAAATCTGTATAACTGAAAAACTAATGAAGTATCATCTGTTTGTTCATCTGTGCTTATGGATGCCTTAACATAGCAGTTAAGAGTTTGGGTTCTAGAGTTCAAAAGACCTAGATTCATGTATCAACTTTGCAACATTGATTAGCATTAAATTTACATTTAGAATATATTAGCTTCTTTTCAGGTCAATTTTTTCACAGGCATTAATATTAGCTTCACAGTTCATAGAATGTAATCACTACTGTGGTAAAAATATTAGATAAGTGGTTCTCAATGATGGTGGCACATTATAGTCATCTGGGGAGTTTTGTGAAAAATACCCATGCCAGGGCTCCATTCCCCAAACAATAAAGTCAGAATATGTAGAGATGTAAACCAGGCTTTGTTTGTAATTTGCAACCAAGTTTTGGAGCCACTAGATTAGATGAACTCACATATAATATTGTATTCTTTGCCACAGGGAGAGTCTCAATGATAAACACCAGGGTCACCATGTTGCACAACTCCAGGGAGAATAATTCACAGCTTAGTTGATGTGAATGGCAACTACTGGAGTTGTGAGGTGCCAAGTCAATGTGACAGTAAGTGATAATGCTGATGAAAGCTATCTAGAAAATTACAAACATGTAAAACATCAGAAGTTACTCAAACACATTTTCAGGTCCAGTCATTCTTTTTATGATATATCTCTTCTATAGGAATTTGTCTATGGATGTCATAGCACGGTAGTTAATAGTGGGGCTCTGGAGAATTAAACACAGTACAAGAAAATAGCTAGGGAAGGAGCTGAATCTGTTGGTTTATAGCTCACTGAGTTTAAGATTAGATCGATGAGAAAGACACATACCTTAGCATTTTTTGGTAATAATAGGCTTCTACTCCAGGAGTCAGTAAACATTTTCTATAGAGGATCAGACAGTAAATATTCTAAGCATTGTCCAAGCCACGTAAGGTGTTTGTCACATATTCTTCTGTGTTTTTCCAATCCTTTAAAATAATAAACACCATTGGTAGTTTCCAAGCCATGCATAAATAGGTTGTGCAGGCTGTGGTATGCTGAACTCCTCAAGGATAAAAAGGAACTCGTAGAAAAGATTAATATGGAAAAAATTAATTACCTAGAAAGGAAACATATCAGCGTATAATTGAATTTCTAATTTGCAAAACTATAGCTGTAAGCTCTTGAATAGCATCCACAGACTACTGATCAAAAAGCACCACACAAGTATTACTGTTAGACCAAAGGAAAAAAGCCCCTTTCCCTCAAACTTGATCTTTATAGAGTGAACAATTCTGGCCTTTTTCTCACTGTTTGGCTATTCCCCTCCTCACAGGGCAATGAATCTAAACAGTCAAGGGGCTGTGCCCACCTGGAGCCAGTGGCTAGTAGTCAGCAACTGGCTCTCCTTGTGCCACCAATTTCTGATACAGAACTAGAGATCAAGAATTTTATTAGAACCTGGCCTTTTAGACCATTGAAGGGTATACATGTCAAGGTAGGATACTAGAACATGTATAATGATTTATTAACTTGGTTTATAACTTTTATATTACTTTTTAATTGATAAACAATTGTACATATTATGGTGTGCAGTGTGATATTTTGATACAAAACTTTTAAGCATTTAGACATAAGGTATGTAGACTTCTATTTGTATCCTTGCCCTGGGCCCCACAATGTTAGAAGTAGGCTGACCATAACTCAAAGATCATACTCCAGCCAAGATATCAATGATGTGTCAGAATACAACAAAGACATTTGAAAATGTGTGAGAATTTAGGGACTATATCATCCATGAGCCTTGTATTAGGGATATACTTGGGAGAAAAAAATAAAATAACCAAACAGTAAATGAACCAAAAGAGATACGTTAGGATAGAAGGAAGGAAGAAGAGAGAAATCATGGTGAATAAGGTTTTACAGATATCTGTATCTACCTATATCTATATCTATATCTATATCTATATCTATATCTATATCTATATCTCTTTCTATATCTATCTATCTATCTTAATGAAATATGATAGAAAGTTTGGAACATATGCCTTAAGTGTTAAAGGCAAAATAAGGGCTCTAGAAAGAAACTGAATATATTGTAAGGAAATTTTTAATAAATACTAAACGATCTTGATAAAACCTAGAATCTGGGGACGGGGAGAGGAGAAAATAAAAGGTCTTCCAAGGATAATTTGTGGTTGTGGTGGTGGTATTATTGTAGGAATAGATGGAGAAAGTGAAAAATTTAGAAATATTCTAAAGCCTGCATGTTACTGAAATGGGGATAATTATGGAGGATATGGAGCATCTTTGCGAAGGACACCATGCTTCTTGATATGGGAAATATGGGAATGACTTAAGCAATCATTGTTATATTCACATGATGGAATATTATGCATTATTTAAAAAGTACAATTAGGTTTACACTAGTTGACATGAGGGGATTTCCATAAGTATATTAATAAAAGAGACTCAAGAGAGACCCTCTGATCCTTCCACCATGTGAGAACACATTGAAAAGATGTCCATTTATGAACCAGAAAGTGGGCCCTCATCAGACAGCAAAATCTGCTGGTGCCTTGATCTTGGACTTCCCAGTTTCTAGTACCATGAGAAATATATTTCCCATAAGTCACCTAGTCTATGACAGTTTGTTATAGTAACCTGAATGTACTGAGACAGTTAGATTTTCTGATATTAATCCATCCTTCTGTTCCTAAGATAAGCCATCCTTGATCTTAAATTTATGTACACACACATGCACACACAGAGACAGATTAAATTTGGTAATACATTTAGGATTTTTGCTTCTAGTCTATATGCTTACTTTTGTACCATTATTTTTTTCTTGTTTGGTACCAAGGTTGTACTAGTTTAATAAAACACATCGAACTGCTTTATTTCTTTTTCATTCCCTGAAATAATTTTCATAATATAGGTACTATCAGTTGCTTGAATATTTGATGAAATTTGCCTATAAAACTGCCTGGCCCTGGTATTTTTTTCATTGGGACAGAGGTAGAATTTGACTGCCACTTCAATTTTATTAATGATTATGGATATATTCAGTTATTTAGTTAAGTATATTTTAATAATAATTTTCAAAAATTTTGACAAGATGTTATTTATCCTGTTCTCTTATGATTTTTAAAATTTATGTCAGTAATGTGTCAATCTTTAGATGATAGAGATTATGTGTTCTCATTTCCCATAAAAGCATGTTACTCTTCATATATCATGAAGTAGCCATCAGTAGCCATCAGTAGCCATTTGTTTGGTAAATTTCTCTGATCTGTAATGTCAAATGGTTATAACTCAGACTGAGTAACTGGTTAAACCCTAAGGTTCCAGGAAGACTGAAGAACTATCTCCCTAGGTACTTACATTTCAGCAGGTATGAAGCTCAGACCAGGAGACATCACTAGGTCTTGAAAGCCTAAGACAGCAAATTTGTTTGGCCTTTGGAAACAGGTAGTTATATTTAAACAGGTCTAGGTAATAACCTATAGATCCTTTCTATCCCATCTTAATGGAATGAATTTATTTTTTAATCTCCTTTCTGGAGGAGAGGGGCAGGGTTGTCACTGTGCTGTATATTATATAAATGGATAAAAACATTGTTCTCTATCCCTTGCCCATGCAGCATCTGGCTTCTCATATAGGCATTTTTTTCCATCTGGCTTTCATCACATTATCCTAGGTGTAAGGTCTAGGTTAAGAGAGAGTTATACACTTACAGTTTACATCGTAAGTATTGTGTAAAAAAGCAAAACAAAACACAATGCCGTAAGTTATATAAAAAATGAACTCACTGTTGTAAACAAGTCATGAAGAGGAGAGGTGAAACCTCTCCTATATATGCGTGTTGTGTGTGTAGAATTATATGAGTCCACCCAAATATGGAGTGCCATATACATACATAAACACATTTATATAAGCATATATGTATACATATATAAGCATCTGTGTGTGTATGTGTGTTTGTGTGTGTGTGTATGTATGTGTGTGTGTGTGTATATATATATATATATATATATATAGTTGTTAACGTGAGCTACCTGGGGTGTGGTAAATATTCAAAAATGAAAACAGGAAGAAATAATAGAGTCAAGTAAAAAAAGAAGAAGAAAAATGCTCACACTAAAATAAAGACAGCTCTCTTCCTTCAAAATAGTATTTCATTCTTAAGAAAGTTTGGGAAATGCCAGGTGACACTGAGTTAAATAGGTTTACTTACTGCAAGTCTTTGCAGAATCTTTACTATATTAAATATACTCTGTGAATCTTTGAGATAAGGATACATCATGTAGAATACATGTTTGTGACACACCTATTAACAATTCTCAAAAGAGTATTTTACAGAACAGTTTGGGGAAATCCTGCTTTAATCATTTTTAATATGAATGTATCAAGATTGCCCTCTGGTAGATACATTACTATGATTTGGTTCTGTGTTTTTATTAAATACATAATTAAAGTACCTTGTCACATTGCTTACCATTACTAAGCACCCGAAAATTGTTGAAAGTGATTATGTAGGCATTCACATCCTACCCATGCATATTCTATTGATTTTAGCAATGCTGAATATTGCCATTTTGATAACTGCTCTGTCATGTTTTCTATCATCTCAGTCAAAAGACAGAATTGAAAAAGAAAATCTTGAACTATGAGATTTCCAGTCTTTTGATGAATACTGTCAGGTTAGAAGGGTGTACAAATATTTCATAACTGACATAGATATCTTCAAGGACTTAAAATATAGGTTTGTGCGATTGCTCATTTAACAGGCATTGATTAACACAGTTTTGTTATGGATTCTCTAGTTTTCTCTAGACGTAAGATCATATCAGCCAGGTGCAGTGGCTCTCTCCTATAATCCTAGCACTCTTGGAGGCCCAGGTGGGAGGATTGCTTGAGCTCGGGAGTTCAAGATCAGCCCGAGCAAGAGCAAGACCCTGTGTCTATTAAAAGTAGAAAAACTATCCAGGCACAGTGGTACATGCTTGTGGTCCCAGCTACTCAGGGGGCTGAGGCAGGAGGATGGCTTGAGCCCAGGAATTGGAGGTTGCATTGAGCTCTAGCCCAGGGCGACAAGAGCAAGACTCTGTGTCTAAATAAGTAAGTAAGTAAGTAAATAAATAAATAAATAAATAAATAGATAAACAAAAGATCATATCATCTGCAAACAAGGATAAAAGGATAATTTGACTTATTTTCCAGTTTGGATGCCTATTATTTTTTTCTTTTGTCTGATTGCTCTAGCTAGAATTTCTGATACTAGGTTGAATAACAGTGAAGCAACTGGGTATCTTTGTCTTGTTTCATATATTAGAGGAAGAGCTTTCAGTTTTTTCCTGTTAAGTATGATACTAGCTGTGATTCTGCCATATGACACTTTTATCATGTTGAGGTATGTTCCTTTTATACTCAATGTTGGGTTTTTATCATGAAGGTATGTTGAATTTTATCAAATGCTTTTTCAGCATCAATTGCAATGATTATTTTTTTTTGTTCTTTCATTCTGCTGATATGATTTATCACATTGATAGATTTGAATATGTTGAGCCTTCCTTGCATCCCTGGTATGAATCCCACTTGATCATGATGAATAATCTTTTTAATGTGTTGTTGAATTTGGTTTGCTAGTATTATACTGAGAGTTTTTATATCTATCAGAGATCTTGGCTCATAGTTTTCTTTTATTATTGTGTCTTTGTCTGATTTTGGAATATGGATGATAGAGGTCTTGTAGAATAAATTTGGAAGTATTCCTTCCTCCTTAACTTCTGGAATAGTTGAAGTAGCATTGATATTAGTTATTTTTTGAATACTTAGTAGAATTCAGCAGTAAAACCATCAGGTCCTGGGCTTTTCTTTGATGGGAGGCTTTTTATTACTGCTTCTATCTTGTTATTTGTTATTAATTTGTTTAGATTTGGGATTTCTTCCTGGTTTAATCATGATAACTTATATGTCTAGGAATTTATCCATTCATTCTGAGTTTTTTCAATTTATTGGCATATAGTTAGTTGCTCATAGTAGTTGATAATGATCCTTTGCTTTTCTGGAGTATTATTAATAGTTGTAATGTCTCATTTTTCTTCTTTTTTTCTTTTCTTATTTCAGAATATTATGGGAGTACAAGCACTTTGGTTACATAAATTGCCTTTGCACCACCCGACAAGCATGCCCATCCCCCAGACAGCGCATAACACATCCGTTAGGTGTGGATTTTCCTGTCCTATCTTCCCTCCTCTCACCTGCCCAACACCCTATGAATGTTACTTCTCAATGTGCATATAAGTGTTGATCAATTAGTACCAATTTAACAGTGAGTATATGTGGTGTTTATTTTTTTATTCTTGTGATACTTAACTTAGAAAAATGAACTCCAGCTCCACTAAGGATAATAAAATATGTAGTTCATCATTTTTTATGGCTTAGTAGTACTCCACGGTATACATATAACACATTTTGTTAATCGATTCATGTATTATTGGGCACTTGTGTTGTTTCCACATCTTTGCAATTGTGAATTGTGCAAATCAAAACTACAATGAGATATCACTTAACTCCAGTGAGAACAGCTTTTATCAAAAAGTCCCAAAGGAACAAATGTTAGTGTGGATGTGGAGAGATAGGAGCATTCATACACTGCTGATGGGACTGCATACATCAAAAAACTAAAAGTAGAACTACCATTTGATACAGCAATCCCACTACTTGGTATCTATCCAAAGGGAAAAAAGGCATTCTATAAAAAAAAAGTCTCCTTGTTTATCTCTGATTTTACCTATTTAGGTCTTCTCTCTTTTTTCCTTAGTCTGCCTAAAGGTTTGTCAATTTCGTGTATCTTTAAAAAAAACAACTTTTTGTCCATTGATCTCTTCTGCTCTTTATTATTTCTTTTCGTATACTAATGTGGGGATATTTTGCTCTTTTCTTTCCAGTTCTTTGGGATTTTTATTAGATTGTTTATTTGAAGCTTTTCTACTTTTTTGATGTAGTCACTTATTGCTATAAACTTTCCACTTATTACTGCCTTTGATGAATCCCAGAGGTTTGAATATGTTGTATTTTAATTAGTTTTGAGGAATTTTTAAATTTCCTTTTTAATCTCTTCATCAACACACCAGTCATATTGTTTAATTTCCATGTGTTTATATAGTTTCCAATGTTCTTCTTGTTATTGATTTCTAGGTATGTTTCATTGTGGTAATAGAAAATACTTGATATCATTTCTTTTAAAGACTTGTTTTGTCGTCTAACATATGGTATATCCTTGAGAACGATCCATGTGTTGAGGAGAAGAATGTATATTCTGTAGATGTTGGATACAATGTTCTTTTTTTAAATATAATGTACATATTTTTGAAATTTTTTTATTAAGGTAAAATAAACATACATAATTATCTTTACCATTTTTAAGTACATATTTTTGAAAGGAAATGAACACTTTTTGTGCCTGTGTTCCTTTATAGACTCAGAAGTTTATCGCATATTCTATAAGAAGCTATTAGACAACTATGATTCATACACTTTCCTTCTTTAAGAGTCCCTCGTATCATGCCAGTTTGAAGCTTGCTGGTTTGTTAACGAGTTTATCATGTTTTTCTGAAACACAAATCACAGCGTGCAGTCTGCTAAGTGTCATGTGGACAATAGGTAATAATATTTGAACCTGCGACCACCCAGGGAAAGGGAACAAGAGATTCTCATTAGAGAACAAGGAGGGGTAGTCAAATTTGAGAGAAGAGAGGAGAAGAGCTCGAATGTGAAAAGGAAACAAGTTGTTGGGTCCATCATGTGAAGGTTCATCACTTGAAAATTATACTATATTCAAATCCAGCTTTCATTCATTGAACTTATGTGGAAAATACTATTCTCCTTGGTTCCACATAGAGCGCTTTCATACGTAAGTTTTTTGTTTTTTGTTTTTTGGGTTTTTTTTGAGACAGAGTCTCACTCTGTTGCCCAGGCTAGAGTGAGTGCCATGGCGTCAGCTTAGCTCACAGCAACCTCAAACTCCTGGGCTTAAGCGATCCTCCTGCCTCAGCCTCCCAAGTAGCTGGGACTACAGGTATGTGACACCATGCCTGGCTAATTTTTTCTATATTAGCTGGATATGATGTTCTGTAAGTATCTATTAGGTCCATTTGGTCTATAGTACAGATTAACTTTTATTTTTCTATGCTGATTTTCTGTCTGGATGCTGTCTCTGTCTGGATGGTATGTCCATTGCTGAAAGTGGGATGTTGAAGTCTCCCATGATTATTGTGTTGGTATCTATCTCTTTCTTTAGATCTGATAATATTTGCTTTATATATCTTGGTGCTCTAGCGCTGGATTATACACTTTAACTCCATCTCCATCCCTGCTTTTTAACTTTTGTTGTTTACGTTCATATATTTTTATACTATCTCTCAAAAAGTTGTTGTAGTCATTATTTTTGATAGATTTGTCTTTTAGTCATCCTACTCAAGATATAAGTAGTTTATACACTGCAATTACAGAAATAGAGTATTCTGTATTTGTATATTTACTGTTACCAGTGAGTTTTGTACCTTCAGTTGATTGCATATTGTTCATTAATGTCCTTCTCTTTCATACTGAAGAACTTCTTTTAGCATTTCCTATAGGACAGGTCTGGTGTAGATGACATTTCTCAGCTTCTGTTTGTCTGGGAAAATCTTTATTTTTCTTTAATGTTTGAAAGATATTTTTGCAGGATATAGTATCCTATGGTTAAGGTTATTTTCCTTCAACACTTTGAATATGGCATGCCACTCTCTCATGGCCTGTAAGGTTTCCATGAGAAGGCTGCTGTCAGACATATTGGAGTTCCTTAATATGTTTTTTTTTTCTTGCTTCCCATAGGACCTTTGGAAGCTTGATTTTTTTTTTTTTGAGGTTTTATAATACGATATATTTATTTTTTTGTCTTTATTGAAGTGTAATTTACATATCATGTCTTTACTCCATTTCAAGTGTACAATTAAATGGTTATTAGTAAATTTACCAAGTTGTACAGCTATTCACATGAATCAGTTTTAGAGGATTTGACACCCCCTATTGAGACCCCTAATACCCATCCCCAAATACACATCAAGCATGCCCCTCCCCTTCACAGTGCTCACCACATCCCCCAGATGTGGGTCCACCCCCAACCCCCAAAATCCCCAGTGAACACCACCAGCACTTAAGCAACATAGTGTCAATCAGTCAATACCAATTTGATGGCGACTACAAGTAGGGCCCATTCTTCGGGTCTTGTGTCACCTCACTTTGAATAATGGGCTCAAGCTTAATCCAGGATAATATAAGCGGTGTTAACTCACTGTCATTTTTAAAATTGAGTAATATTCCATTGTGAACATATACCAAATTTTTTTTTGATTTTTTTTTTCTTTTTTATTGGGGGAAAACTACAAAGCATTTACATTATAATGTTTACAGTCACAATTTATAGTGAGCTGATTTCCCAAAATATATTATCACTCAAGTTGACTTATCTTGTTACATTTAAAAATCTA
>CAUYMX010115490.1:0-10427 GCA_963573855.1 Lepilemur septentrionalis | reverse complement strand
AGGGCAACAAAGTGAGACTCTGTCTCACACACACAAAAAGGAAAAGATTCTGACCCAGGCCCAGACTGGAAGCTGAGGGTCCCAGTGGGAGACATGGCTTCCAGGGGACACACTGAGGAAAGCAAGAATCAAAGAGTCCCCAGCAATGCTCTCTGTGAACAAGAGCACATTTATGAAAGTGCAGAAAGTAGCCAATGTTAGGGTTCCTCGAGAGAGGGACAACTTATGCTGATAAGAGTTTCCTTATTAGAAGGTAGATTTGATAGCACCAAGCTTCCAAAAGCATCTAAGGGTCTATTACACTTTTGCCTTCTTTAGCCAGACACCGGGACACTCCAGGGTATATCCCTGGTACAATAATCTGCAGCCATTTTTGTGTCATCCTCAGGAATCAAGAGGCAAATCAAAGAACGGTTATCCTAAGAACCAGGAGGCAGAAATGATCCCAAGATATACAAAGAAATCCCTATTACACACCAATTATCTGTTCATGGAGGAAGAAAGCTTCAGCTAGTTAACTTTTCTCCTTTTATGGTTGAAGACATGAAAGTCTGGAAAAGGGAAGTGAATTGCTTAAAGAGTCATCTGGGAGGTCTTCTGACTCTGTCCTGACTTGTTGCTACAATGCAATTCATTTTGATTATTCTTCAAATTTCTGTCTCTCTGTATTTTTGGGGTCTCACTATGTTTTCCAGGCTAGACTCCAACTCCTGGGCTCAAGCATTCCTCCCACCTCAGCCTCCCAAGTAGCAAGGACTGTAGGCATGTGCCACCGTGCCTGGCCCTATGAATGTCTTATTACTGCAAACACTGCAAAAATAATATCATGATACCCTCAAGCTTTCAGTTAACATCATGCTATCCCCTTTGCTCTTGTGGGTGCCAGGAGTAACCAGACAGTCCTGGGAGTATTGTGGGTGGATCTAGATTCCCCAGGAAGACGGCAGTACTAGCCTGCTCTGTGGAGGGTGAACTTCTGTGTACCTCGTCCCCTGCCTTGGTCTGGGCAGCGCCTGCTGTCAAGGTGCCTTCTGCTACTATGGCTCCCTAGGAATTGGTCTGGGGCACCTCTGGGGAGCACAGTGTTTAGAGCCATCCTAGCCAGTTGTGTGGACTCAGACAAGTTAACTTTTCCATGCCTTATTTTCTTCATATGTAAAATAGTGATAATATTAAGGTTTTGTAAAGAATAGATAACAGAATCCGTTAAAAGCACCTAGCTGTGTGCCTTCGTGTGACAGATCCCCAGTAACGTCAATTCCTTTCCTTCTCCCTTTACCTCTGCATGCACATATGTTGGCCATGCCTTGGTTGGGTTAGACCAGCTAACTTTTTCCACATCAAAACAGGTTAACCTAAATAACAGGCAAAATATAATTGTTTAAAACTTTTTAAAGAAAATAGATTTGGGGAATGTGTAGAGAACATAGTTCCTCTGTGTTCTACTCTGTTTCCAACCACAAGTGCATCCACACCCAGCAAGGAAACACAAATACCCTGGACGCAGCTGATGCTGATGATGGAGGTGGCTCATAGAGTCCCGCTCACCTTCTGCTGGAATAAACTGGCACTCGACCCTATGTGGATGTGATCGTCACCTCACCTTTGTAAGGCAGAGAATGTCAGAGTAACTGGTTACAAATCTACTGGCTTCCAAACGAGTGCTTAGCCCAAAATTGTGTCAGAGAGGTCCTTAATCCCAAGACATTCTTCCCAAGGAGGAAGCTGCAGAAGGCCGGTGAAAAACCTGGAAGGTGTAGGGTTTGTGAGTAAGGACTGTCACACTGGGTGCAGCCCAGAGACAGGAGGCCGAGGGAGGAAGTAGGGAAGGTAAAGGTGGTATGGTTCCTTTTTCTTGTTTCTTTTCTCCTCCAGCAAATGGTTTCCTTTCAAACTATAAGCTAAGACATAAAATCCAGCAGGAGACAGTGACGGGCTACCAGCGTGTGCCTCATCAGGTAGAGACCATGTGATGACATGTCCATGTGTGCTGTCAGTGAACAGTTTATTTTCCGGGTCTTGCTCTCCGACAAGGTAAATACCTGAGGGTAGAGATAATGACTCAGGTATCTCTGAACCGACTTTGACTTTGCAGCTTGGTTTGACGGAAAGAGGAAGATTTTGGAAACAGACTTGGCCTCAAACCTCAGCTATGCTACCTACTAGCTGTGTGGCCTTGGGCAAGGTATTTAAGTTCAGTTTCCTCATCCATAAATGACTACTGTGAGGATTAAATAAGACAATGCATGAAACTGCTGGCAGCTGCTCAAGCCTTTTCGTGAATGTTGGCTCTTTTTCCTTTGTAATACCTAGAACAGGGGCTCTCAATATTTCTCTTATTATTACTGCTCCCCATAAGGAGGCATTTTAGATATTTTAGACATTCCTCCCATAAAATATCAGAGATACACCATACATCTGTTCATGTGCTGTATGAATATCTGTCCTTTATACTTAAAAAATATTTTTTTGCCCCTGATGATCAATTTTCATCCATTGGGGGTGACATAACCCCCACTGAGAATGCACATCATGAAGTAGCCCGTATTCTACACTAGTTATCAGTAGATGATCCATGATGCAAGTTCCACCTGGTCCGATGTGGCATCTCACCAGGGTGTTGATAAAAGGTTTCTGGAAAACATATGTAAAGCCAAGAGATCCGGATTTCAGAGACAGAAGGCAAGTCTGTTGAATTTTGTATCATTAAAAAAAACCACATTCTCACAAAAGAATGATCAACTGTATTTATAGGTTAGATAGACTAGACTCAGAGGGAAAAAAAAAATGAATGCCTACAGAGAGGAGAACACACCAGAAAGAATCTGCACAGTTCTCAAGAGTGAGGCAAGACGATTTTTAAATTAAACAATTTTTAAACTAAATTGTTTTTTCTTATATTTTTCTCCTTTCCTTCAAGCCCCACTCAAGCAACCAGCTGACTCAGTTTCCCAGGCCAGGGAGGTGGGTCAGAGCATAGCACTCACATTTGCCCCTCACCCCATCCACCAGCCTGATCGTACAGAATCAGGAGGCAGCGAACGCGTGGTGTGATTGGAAGGGGTGTTGGGGAGAACCCCTCCTCACACAGCAGCACCGCTGCTTGCAATTCTGCCTTTGGAATTGTATTCCTTGACTCATAAATGTTTTCTATCTTTAGACATTCTCTGTTGACTGAGAGGCAGAATCTGTGGCAATTGGACAATTAGATCAAGGGGAAAGGAAGCTGAGTTGACAGGGAGACAGAGAGATTCCGAAGGCAAACTTTTCCCATCTTTCAAAGTTGAGAAGTGCTAACCCTCATGCTGCCAACTCTAGACAACTTGGGAGGTAGGGAAAGTTTGCCTCTGGAATCTCTGTATCCAGGTACGGAGCTGTCAGGATGTGTTGTGCAGGATGCAAGCCTGTACAACACATAGGACACACATCGAAGCATCACAGTGTCACGCACTTTTCCTTGCTAAATATGAAATCTCTACATCACAGTTCTTTGGGAAACTCAGTTGGGCTTAGAGAATATTCATCGATTCTAGCAAAAGGATTTTATTTATCTAATCTTTTTTATTTACTTAAAAAAACTGATTTCATCTATAATGAACACAAGGGAAGTATTATAATGAAAACTGAGAATACTAAGCTTCCTAAAAATATATTTAAAGACCTCTTTCTATATTAAGCCATTGGTATGTCTTTTACAAGGGCTTATTTTGTGGGGTAGGTGGAATTTGGGGTTTGTTTATCATTTTGAAGAAATATGCTCTGAATTGCCTAAATGAGTGATGGGTTAGATGCTAATTGACCCACTGTTGGTTGAATAAGGTCTTGCTTTTGTTTGTGTGGTTTTGAGATAAATAAAAGGATGATATCAACCGTGAGTCACTCATAGGATTTCATATTACAGAGCCTGGCCTAAGGGCTATATAAAGAGGGACATTTAAGGAACTTGTACTGACAAGGAACAGACTAAGTTGAGTTAAACCGTTCAGGGAACGTCTATAATGAAGTTTCTCCTATTGATTTTGGTCTTGCAGGTCACTGCTTCTGCAGCTTTTCCCCTGATGAGCAACACAAGCCTGGAAGAAGATGATTTGGTATTTGCTGAAGTAAGTATAGACACTATAGTATTTACCTAGCCTGATTTTTGTCTTTAAGACTCATTGCATTGGCCAGTTTGGTTTTTCTTTTGAAAAAGTACTTGTTGAAAACTGGTCTTGGAGGCTGTTTGCTTTCAGCATTAAATCTGTCTTTGCCAAAGAGGAATGTCAAAAAGAGGTATTGGTTTTGAAGAAGTGTTATAAAATGGCGAGTGAATTTGTTTCTTCTACTAAAAAGCTTTGGCCAAGGCATTTCAGTTCACTATAATTGGAGTTCACTTCTGCTATGGCATTTTACATGAAACATTTAATTCCTGTTAATAATCCGAGATTCAAACAATGGCTTGACCAGTTTAACCATTTCAGGCTGCCACGATAATTTAAGCATACTCCCTTTCCCCTCACTCGCCCCACATATTTCTTTACAGTATTTGTTTAAAAAGCAAGATTTTTTTTTCAATCCTGAATTTCTTTTAGCTAATTACAAAAGTTTGATCTCCTTATTTTCTAAGATTATTTTAACATTGAATTTATCATAGTTACCCATTGTGCTTAGTTTGGGGTTTTTAAGCAAGAAATTTTTATCCCAAACTTTTAAAAACATTTATTTATTTGTTTATTTTATTTTTTTAGAGACAGGGTCTCACTCTGTTGCCCAGGCTAGAATGCACTGTTGTGATCAACGTTCACTGCAGTCTCAAACCCCTGGGCTCAAGCGATTCTCCCACCTCAGCCTCCCAAAGCACTGGGATTGTAGGTGTGAGCCACCATGCCAGGCCTGAAATAGCTTTTAGAGAGTAGAAACAAGTTTGAAGAAGTAGAAACATAAAGGCATTTACACTGATCTTCCAGGAAATCTTTTTGCTAATTATCTGTGACATGTCTTTGATAGCACAAATTAAGATTTTTTTCCTCGTTATAATTAATTGTCCAGACAACAATAATTTAACCTGCGATTAAGATGTCCAAAGTTCCTGGTTCAAAAGCATTAATGTGCGGTTGAGTCATACACGGGGAGCTCCCAGGAGAAACTTTTCAATGTATAGGCATGCATTACTGAATGTATTTTTTTCCAGATGTACTTAGAAAAATTTTATGGCCTTGAGATGGAGACAATGCCAAAAATGAAACCCAATAGAAACTTCATGGAGGAAAAAATCCGGGAAATGCAGCAGTTCTTGGGGCTCCAAATGACCGGGCAACTGGACACATCTACTCTGGAGATGATGCACACACCGCGATGTGGAGTGCCGGACGTTCATCATTTCAGCACCGTGCCAGGGAGGCTCGTGTGGAAGAAGCGTTACATCACCTACAGGTAATGGAGGTGTAGGTTGCCATGTAGTTTTCCACTTTCCCATAGGTCTGACTTCTAACCGGAGTCATTTAGAGACACCCCTAAACCTGGAAGTAGCCAAGTAGCCTCTCTCAATTGTTAATGCTATCTCTGTGTTAAAATTCATTATCTCTAGAAGAGAGGATTGCTTACTCAAGGAAGAGCTGTTTGGCTTGCTAGTCCAGAGCAGAGTAGAAAAGGTGTGACTAAAAGGAGAGTGAAGCTGACCCTACTATAAATAAGAGACAGGAGAATGTTTATAGAGTAGTCATGACGGATAAATGCAGAAGTCTGGGAGCAGGAGCCAAAGGCATAAGCTTCTGTGAAAGTAAATCCTTCACAGGGGTGACCTGTAAGTCATAAGTAGAAGAAATTAAGCAAGATTTTGGTTAAAGAGAAAGCTGTCCAAGGAAAATTGCTTCTATACTTAATGAAGTGAGTTTTTCTTATCTGAACGTGATTTATGAAATGATATCTCTTATAATGGTGCTAGCAAAAAATGAATATTGTGCTAAGACAAAATTAACCCATGGTTTCATATGTTTTTCTCTCTCTTTGCTGATAAAGAATCAATAATTACACTCCTGACATGAGGCGTGAGGATATTGACTATGCCATCCAGAAAGCTTTCCAAGTATGGAGTAATGTGACCCCCCTGAAATTCAGAAAGATTAACACAGGCGAGGCTGACATTATGATACTTTTTGCATATGGAGGTAGGAACTTGGACTTCATCTGCATCATTTGGCATGATCTATAGGATGTATAGAAGAACTAATTACCTTTCGTGTTTTAAAAGCTCATGGAGACTATAGTTCTTTTGACGGCAGAGGTGGAGTCCTAGCCCACGCCTTTGGACCTGGAGCTGGTATTGGAGGAGACACACATTTTGATGAGGGCGAAATCTGGACTAAAAATTCCAGAGGTAGGCCAAAAACACCAAGCAAACAAAAAACTAAAACAACAAAAATCCTAACAAATTCTAGATTATATCCTGACTTTGAAAGACTGTATCTGAAAAATGATCACATGACAGAAAAACTTGTTCTGATCATAATTTTGCCTCTAAATCAGATTAATACTTTGCATGGGTCTCAATTTCACCTACTATAAATTGAGGGTTTTGGACTAGATTATCTTAAAGATTAGCTCTAAGAATCTTCGAGGATTCTATGAAGCTATGAACTGATTCATTGACATGAATTTAGGGGAACCTTGAGAACGATAGTCTGAAAAGGTAAAAGCTGTTAATTAGGTGATAATTTTTTTGACAGTGAAATCCATAAACTCAATAGTAAACACAGTTACTAATTCTATGTGTGCCAAAAACTGTACGATAAGATTGTAATCTCTATGTTTCATAATATGCTGACAATTTCTTAGATTCATAGTGACACAGAATGATAAGACTATGGAGAATCTAGAGATCTGGATAGAGAAACACAAGATTATATGGTCATATCGTCTTTCAGAATGTGCAACTGATCATTTAATACCTTGGGTGCCTTTGGAGAGGGACTGTAACTCACCATCCCCCTCGGACAGTTGGGACGAGGTTAACCAAGCTCTCCTGTTATTTAGGGGAATAGCATGGTAAAAATTCCAACCGTCATGTCAGAAGCCTTCCTAATCTTTCTATTAGAAATTCTGTATTGTATGACTCCCTCACGTGGAAAGTAAGTGGAGAGAAAGTCATCAAGGATATTCTCTGCTCAGCATCCCCCCTCTCTCTGGCTGATACTGCGTGCATTCGATAGCAATATTTTTATAGGTACTACCTATAAAACCTATAGGTCCACCAGAAGGGCTACTTGCTTTAGTCTGACACATAGCCTAAGGCTTATAAAATTTTTGATGAGAAGAGGATTTTTGTATTGTCAAAAGACAGATTATTAGGTACTTGTTGAACTGCAAATCCTCAGCCAGACATGTTAAATGTGTCTAAATTTTATCCGAGCTTATTTGGGGATTGCAATCTCTTCACCTGAAATGAGAGACTTGTGCTGCTTAGCCTCAAAGAATGTTTTGAAATTCTAATGGACCTTAGAAAAGTAATTAAGATCAAGACATTAGTGGCTAGTTTGTAGAAAAGCTGGGCAGGAACATGCATGTCCTAGCCCAGTGTATGCTTTCCATCTGTCCATGTTGCCTTATTTTTTAATTGGCTTAATTCTATGCTTTCAAAAAGTTATTTAGGAAAATTCTAACTTAGAATGCTCATTCTCAGTTTGATTTTTTGATCCAGTAAATTAAATGAACAAAGGTCAATGTTTGCTGAGTTTCTGTTATGATTTTGGGTGATGGGTGCTTGAATACAAAGTGAAAAGGACACAATATTACCCTTGAGCGCACAATCTAGTGGGAGACAGAACACAAACAGAAATCCATTATTTTGGGATGAGGATCAATGGTGGTGGTTTGTAGGAGTCTTAGGGGAATTCGGAATAAGATAAATTTAGGTTTAGACCAAATTGTAAAAGCTTTGTTTACTCTTCCCAGTCTTATGCAGAATATAGAGAGTGACTGAGCTCTTGCTTCTTTCTTCTATTAATATTTAAGAGAGGAAATGAAAGTATCTCTGAGTTAGTTGCAGGACAGAACTTGGGTACTAGAGAGTACTTTCAGGCCAGGCTCTGTAACTAAGTGGTGTATAACTCTGGGCAAGTTAGTTCTTCTGAGCTACAGTTTTATCTTAGAAAAAAAATGAAGGCATCGGACAAGAATACAAAAACAAATTCAGGAGTTTATAAATCTGTGAATTGGGAAATTTGGGAGAAGAGATATACCCCTCTCCCCTCTCTTACTTACAAAGGTGCATTCTCTAGGACATACAGAAAAAATGAACAAGCATGACTATAATTTGGTAGTCTAAACATGTCTAAATTATAAGTGTACACTCTAACTTTATTTAGAATCACGTGTAGTAAAAGCATGAGCTTTAGAGATAAGAAATTTGGATTTGAATCATGGCTCAGACTCTTCATTTGGTCAATTAATCTTACTGATGCTATTTCCTCATCTGTAAATGAAGAGCATGGTGGCTTTCTTTCAGTTGTGTAAGAATTAGACATAACATGTTACATTTCTCAGTGACTCATAGTATCTGAAACTTAATGATAGCCTTATATTTGGATTTAGAAAAGGAAGGTTATTGAAGACTTTTCTGTATCTATTCAAGCCTGATCAAGAGTAAAAACATAATGGAGTCATGGGAGTCGAGAATGATTTGGAAGCAATGAAAACTGTTGAACACAGCCATGAATTATTATAGGAATTTTCACAACAGAATATATTTCATTTGTCTATTAATGCAATGGTCCTTAACCGAGGCAATTTTGCCCCCAAGGGGACATTTAACAATGTCTGGAAACATTTTTTGATTGTCAAAACTAAAGGGGGATTTGCTACTTGCATTTTGTGGTAAATCTAAATTTAGATGTCTAGATTCCTAAACATCTATAATGCATAGGACAGGCCTGGCAACTAAGAATCCTCTGGCCTGTGACATCAATAGTGCTGAGGTTGAGAAATCCTGTTCAGGAGAGTGGGGAAATAAGTAAAGTGTGTCCAAATGTTTCTTTTTCACTGTGTCAGATGTTGTGTTATTATCCACATGATGACAATGGATTCACTTTTTACCCCTTTTGGTTGGTTTCATCTTAGGCACAAACTTGTTCCTTGTTGCTGTTCACGAGCTTGGCCATGCCTTGGGTCTTGGCCATTCCAATGATCCAAAAGCCATAATGTTCCCCACCTATCGTTATCTTGACCTCAACACATTTCGCCTCTCTGCTGACGACATACGTGGCATTCAGCTCCTCTATGGTAAGTTGAATTTCTTTATCATTTTGCCATATGAAGATACTCCTTTGAGTAGTCTAATAATATCTACATTTGGATAAAATTTTAATGCGTATCTTTTCTTTTGAGCTTCATAAGAACCCTGTAAAGTATGTAGCACAGATATTGCCTTCATTTTACAGATGAGGACAAGAGACCTAGTATGTTAATGTCCGAGCCAGAGGCAGAACCTGAGTCCTCAAGTCTGGTGTTCTTGTTATCCAAGATACCATTGGCCTCTTGAAGAAAGCCCACAGAAAAAATAATCTAACTGAAAAAGGAAAATAAAAGTGATCAGATTTTTCTCCTCCATGATATTGCAACCATATGACAAAAAAAAAAAAACTTACTGTATGCTTCCTGTGAATGTAATAGAAAACTTAAATTGATTTTGATGCAGTTTTCATTAAGAAAATTGAATGTTTTAACAGTAATGGTTCTTATGAACTAAAATGCAGGGTTTTTTTTCTAATGCTTCTTGAAATGTATTTTCAGGAGGCCCAGAAGAACCCCAAACGGTGCCAAATCCTGACAATCCTAAATCAGCTATCTGTGACCCCAATTTGAGTTTTGATGCTGTCACTACAGTGGGGGATAAAATCTTTTTCTTTAAAGACAGGTAGGATCATTTTCAAATCTAACCAATATTGAAGGTTCCATCCTTAGATTTTTTTTTTGGTCAGAGAATAGTTTTCCAATGATGGAAAATGAAGTAGATAGAACTTGTAAGTAGGGACTTGGACTTGATTCTGTAGGCAATGGAGAGATCTTGAAGATTTTGAAGCAAGAGATTGGTATGATTAAATTTGTGTTTTAACTAGAAAACTGGTGCATAAAGATGAGTTTTCAGTAGGAATCTAGATTGGGGAATTAGAAGACAGGAAGCAAAAAAGCAGCTTATTTTATTCATAGATAAAAAATGGTGAAGTCTGGAACTAAGGCTGTAAAAAAGCCCTTATGTAAAAGACTTGATTTCTTTCTCTCTCTTTCTTTCTTTCTTTCTTTCTTTCTTTCTTTCTTTCTTTCTTTCTTTCTTTCTTTCTTTCTTTCTTTCTTTCTTTCTTTCTTTCTTTCTTTCTTTCTTTCTTTCTTTCTTTCTTTCTTTCTTTCTTTCTTCCTTTCCTTTCCTTTCCTTTCCGTTCTTTTCTTTTCCTTTT
>CAUYMX010115488.1:0-18812 GCA_963573855.1 Lepilemur septentrionalis | reverse complement strand
CGTCTGACATGACCTTGGCCTTTCCCAGCCTGAGCTTCCTCACCTGTAGAGTGGGAATAACAAGACGTGGCTCATCAAGTTGTCATTATTACCAAAGGACGCGATGGGCAGATGTGGAACATGGCTCACCTGAGCAGTTAGGCATGCGGAGCCGTCAGAAACAACTGGCCTGTTGCACCAGCCTCTGGCCTGGTGGCCCTGTCTCCAGTCTTGTCCCCTCCACGCAGCTCACAAAGAGATTCTGCAGGACTCAGATCTGACCCAGACCTTTCATGCACTGCAGCCCCAGGAGCAAGGAAACCAGGGTCACAGCATCTCTGGACCTGACCCTTTGGGCAGGACTTTACACAGTTAACTTCATTTCCTCTTAACAGCAAACCTACATAGATGGTATTGTTATATTCGTGGTTTGTTGGGTTTTTGTCTTTGTTTTTTTGAGACAGAGTCTCACTCTGTAGCCCAGGCTAGAGTGCAGTGGTGTCATCATAGCTCACTGCAACCTCAAACTCCTAAGCTCAAATGATCTGCCTGCTTCAGCCTCCTGAAGAGCTGGGACTATGGGTACGTACCACCACACCTGGCTAATTTTTCTTATTTTTTGTAGAGATGTTGCTCAGGCTGGTCTCAAACTCCTGGGCTCAGGTGATCCTCCTGCCTCAGCTTCCCAAAATGCTGGGATTACAGGCATGAGCCACTGTGCCTAGCTGTATACTTTAAAAGGGTAAATTTTATGATCTGTGAATTGTATTTCAATTTTAAAAAAGAAAAAAAAATACTTACCTCCAAAGACTGTTGTAAGGATTAAATGAGACAATGTGTGTGAACAGTATAGCATAGGCTGGGCACAGTGGCTCTCGCCTGTAATCCCAGCATTTTGGGAAGCTAAGGCAGGAGGATTGCTTGAGCCCAGGAGTTTGAGATCAACCAGCCTGGGCAACAGCAGGACCCTATCTCTACAAAAAGTAAAAAAAGTTAGGCGTGGTACACAGTTGTAGTCCCAGCTACTCAGGAGGCTGAGGTGGGAGGATCGCTTGAGCCCAGGAGTTCAAGGTTACAGTGAGCTATGATCAAGTCACTGCACTCCAGCCTGTCTCTAAAAAAAGAAAAAAAAAAAAAAAAGCAGAGCACCTGGCACAGAGTAGGTGCTTTCATCATCATCCTCATCTGTAGGGAAGGGAGTCATTTGAAAGGTCTAAAAAAGCTTGATGTATCAATTGACCTGTTACTTTCTATTTTTCACTTTCCCTAGAATAGTAAAGCATATGGCAAGCAAGCGAAATCAGCATTCACATTGAAATGGCACCATCTACATTAAAAATGTGTATCTTTTACGATAAAAATAAATTTCTTTCCCTTAAAATATCATCATGCTTGACAGATTTGACTACACAAAAAATAAACTTCTCTACGGTAAATGACACTATAAACAAAGTCAAAGTAACAGATTAGGGAAAAATATTTCCACATAAAACAAAGAGTTGATGCAAAAAATCATCCTAAAAAGTAAACAGGAGGAAGACAAAGAACCCACTTTTTTGGTGTAGAAAAATCGGCAAAGGACACAGAAAATTCATGGAAGTTGACTACAAGTGGCCAAAACACTTCTGAAAGGCTCCTCCCCCGACAGGGAGGCCAGGGAAATGCACATGCAGAACCAGGAGATGCTATTTTTCTCTTATCATATTGGCAAACATTTAAACAATTAATAAAATATGGGAAAGTGTTCATAAGCCCACAAATTGCTATAAACTTTGGGAAAATAATCTGACACTATTTATTAAAATTTGAAACATACATACTTTTTAACTTAGCAATTCCACCTCTAGGAAGTAAAAAGTATGAGTATGTAAAGATACATGTATAAGGAAATTCGCTGAAGCACTCTAGATAACAGCACAAAGCAAAACCCTGGACGTAACCTACAGGGCCGTCAGTGAAAGAAGGCCGAATAAATTGGTCTACACACCTCACATAGGATGTTATTAGCTACTGAAAAGAATGAAATGTTGCATGTGGATATGAATGGCCTCTAAGATATGGTATTAAGTGAAAAAAGCAAGGTGCAGGGCAGTATCTATTACACGTACAAGACATCATATGTCTTGTTATGTAAAATGGGAGGGGTGATGTAAGCGCACATTCACTTACCATGCTTAGCACAGCTCTGGAAGGCTGCACAAGAAAGGTAACACCGGTAGCTTCTGGGGAGATCACCAGGTACCTGGAGTACAGGGGTGAGAGGGAGGCTCATCTTTGAATATTTTCGTGTACCTTTGGAATTTGGAATCACGCAAATGTATTACTTATTCAAATTATATATTAACTGCTGGACATGGTGGCTCATGCCCGTAATCCTAGCACTCTGGGAGGCTGAGGCGGGTGGATCGCTCAAGGTTAGGAGTTTGAAACCAGCCTGAGCAAGAGCAAGACCCCATCTCTACTATAAATAGAAAGAAATTAATTGCCAACTAAAAATATATAGAAAAAATTAGCTGGGCATGGTAGCACATGCCTGTAGTCCCAGCTATTCGGGAGGTTGAGGCAGAAGAATCGCTTGAGCCCAGGGGTTTGAGGTTGCTGTGAGCTAGGCTGATGCCATGGCACTCTAGCCCAGGCAACAGAGTGAGACTGTGTCTCAAAAAAAAAAAAAAAGTGTTAAAATAAATTACCATTGTTTTTATTTTTTGGTCACAATGCTTAACTTTGAGTTGCGGACTCTGAAAGATTTTCATACAAATTCTCAGTATCTCGCACGTGCAGGAAGAGCTCCTTTGTCTTCCTGAGACTGACCCTGTGGGATAGACGTTGCTTTCCTTGTCCTCAGAAGTTTCAGGTTCTGTGTTTTTAACCCAACAGGCTTGGCCCTCCAAGCACCTTCTTGCAGAGGCAGGAAACATGCAGACCCCCCAGCATGTGAAAGGGATCTGGGGCTGTTTCAGGAAGCAGAACAGGAAAGACACAAGCAGGTGAGGCGCGGAGGCTCCGGGACCCACCTCAGCCCCCAGGGAGGCAGGCTGGACAGAGGCTCTTCCAGCTCCCCACGGCTGCCTGGGCATCAGGTCCCCAGAGAACTGTTAGGGCCCCTAAGAATCACATTTTTGTTATTTTGGTGGGGGCAGATAGTTGGTGGGCTTTTTTCCCCAGTGACATCCCTATGACACTTCGTTTTCACAGTGTGAAGGGCTGGGCCGAGTCTCAAATGGTTAGTCCTGGTGGGATTTCCAGCCAGCTTGTTTTGCACTAACCTGCTGGCTTCATCAGATCGATCTACTGGTTAAGATACCGCAGTGCCAGAGACATGGTCTTCAACCCTATGTCTGCCACGTACCACCTATGGGATTCTGGGCACTTAACCTCTCTCAGCCTCGGTCTCCACATCTGGAAAATGGGGTGAGGGTGATAAAGCTCCTCTCCGTGAAGATGTCCTGAGAGGAAATGATGCTGCTAGTAAGCCGCATCATTGTACAGCTGTACATCATGGTACAGGTGACATCTAAGCCACTGGCCTTAGGAAGTAGGGGGTGGCAGTGTGAGGTCCCAGCAATGCCTCTGGCCCTAACTGTACAGCAACCTCACAGGTGTGAGCTGGACAAGGACAGCACACAAGTGCTTTTGTGTAGGAACCTGTGGGCCTGAGTATGAGGGAAAACATGTCTAGAGTTGTCTGTTCGGGGAGATAACACCACCGGCCGGTTCAGCAAGAAGCAAAGGCAGACTGTCTGCCGTCCTGAAGCCTGAAAAGCGGGTAAGAAGGGGCCGTCTCAGCAAAGGCTCTAAGGCCCAGTTTATAAAAATAACCCACTAAGTCCCTCATGGGGCATGGGCAGCAACCCCCATTCCCTTCTTCCTGCTCCTCACACCTCAAGAGAGATGAGACAAGCAGTCATTAGTTATTTCAGAAACAACCAGGCGGCACTCACCACTCCAATAGCCGAGGCTGCAAATGCCAGGTTGGTTTTAATTACGTTCCGGGAAAATAGCTGCACCCATCAATCACACGCCCACCCTGCTGAGTGCCCGTGGTGAGCTGGCCTGGGCGAGGGATGGTACCTAGTTCTGGCCCTCAGTGAGCTCTTAGGGTGTCCTGGAGGAGGTAGGGAGAAGGACCACCGGGGAGCAAGCTGGTCCTCTGCTCTGGAACGCTGGCTCAGTGTGACAGCTGGGCCTTTGAGTGTGGGAAGGACTGCGGTGGGTGGGGAAAAGAACCTCGGTTGTGTCCAGGCTCCTCACTCCTCAGCTGTGTGACCTTGAGCAAGGCATTCATCCTGCCTCCGTCTCTTCATCCTAGGCAGTTGGTCAGGAAGTGGAAGCATCATACTGTGGAAGCCCTGGGAACAGCCAGCTGGAAGAAGAAACCAAGGCTCAGGAACATACAAAGACTGCCTGAGGCCACAGAGCAAGTGGGCCTTCCAGGCTTGTGACTTCCATGCCCTCTTTCCCAGGGCCTCCTACAGTTCTGTCCTTTCCCCAGGCGCATCCTCCGGGGCCACACGTGCTTGGTGGCTGCTCTTCTTCTGCCAGGCTGCAAACAAGCCCAGCTACCCCATGAGCCTCCTTCTCCTCCGCACTTGAGGTCTGTTAGATAATCTCTGCTTCTTGAGTTCTCAGAGCAGGTTTAAACGGTAGCTCAATTCAAAAGTGAGGAGTTAGTGCTCTCCTTGATAAGCACAAAAGAAAAAAAAGTAAGGAGTTAGGGCATGATGAACTCTAACACTGGGAAATGGAAGGAATTTTCTCTCTCTCTTTTTTTTAGAAGCTCTGAGGCCTGGGTTGGAGTGCAATGGTGCAATCATAGCTCCTTGTAACCTTGAACTCCTGGCTCAAGTGATCCTCCTGCCTCAGCCTCCCAAATAGCTGGGACTACAGGCGGGTACCACCACACCCAGCTAATTTTTTAAAAAAATTTTTTGTAGAGACAGGGTCTCACTATGTTGCCCAGGCTGGTCTTGAACTCCTAGCTTCAAGTGATCCTCTCACCTGGGCCTCCCAAAGTGCTAGGATTACGGGCCTGAGCCACTGTGCCCAGGCTAGAATTTTCTTTTTACCCAGGAATCCCTCTGAACCCTGGGATTTCTGTTCTGAATTCTGGCTATTCTCACTGCTTCCACAGTATAATGTTTCCAGATTCCTGACCAATAGCTTCTGTCTGAAGCAGTTTCAAACAGTGGTTCACACAGTCTGATTGGCAGCACACGGTAGTAGCCTGGTAGCCAGGCCCTGGAACCTCACTGTCTGGATTCCAGTCCCCACTCCAGCACTTAACTAGCTGTGCGACCTGGAGCAAGTTGCTTCACTAACCTGTGACTCCATTTCTCACAGGAGAAACAGGGATAATGACAGGGTTGTTCTGAAGTTTAAATGAGATCGCACATGTAGGTGCTTAGCCTGGTGCCAGGCCCAGAACAGGGGCTCAGTGACTGTTAGCTAATAACAGAACTATCATAGGTCATTCTGTAGACCTGTCTCCCCACCTAGAGTGCAAGCTCAAGCTTGCGGAGGCAAAGATCATGTCTGTCTTGTGCCTTGCACATAATTGACACTAAAATAAATGTTAAAATAAATGAATGAAATTGAAATTTGCTGCATCTGGAAATCACATGAGTGGGATTCTGGTTCTCGGTGTTGGTGCTTTGGAGTTCTGACACTCATGTTCTGAAGGAGTGGTATTTTAGTACTTGCCTTTATGCCCATACTTCTCATATTCGGCTCATATAGGATTGTACATCATTGGATTTGTCCTTTTTTGTTTATCTAAAATACTATAATGCAATTATGTAATTGTTCATTGAATATTTGCCTCCCTTCCTAGACTATAAAATCCATTAGGGAAAAGCCGCTGCCTGCTACGATGACACCGGCCTGCTGGACCCTGAGGCCTAGCACTGGGCCTGGCAAACATGAAACACTCAGTAAGTATTTCTCAACTGGCTGCTGGCTCCAAAGTTGAGCAGATTAGTTAGTGAAGAGAGCGGTTAGCGCGTAGAAAAACTGAAACCTTGCTTTTTAAAATGACTGGTGAAACACTAGCAAAATGTTAATGCTCTTGATAATAATACATTAAGACATATGCAATTAGAGTAAGAATTAGTTTAATATAAACAGCCAGGATCACTAATTCTTAACTACTATTTATTACTGCTAGGCTTAACCTTGCCGTAGGGCTCAAGAAAATATCTTTTAACTCAAGCAATCTTCCTGCCTTGGCCTTCCAAAGTGCTGGGATTATAGGTGTGAGCCACCACGCCTGGCCTTTTCTCTTCTCTTTTGGAGGAAATTGCTTTTAGCTTCTCCCCTTCCCTCTTGACCAATTACTTAGCCAGGTGTACTATAAAATAAAGTTTACATTAAATCATTTCCATGGCAACCTCACAAACCAGCTCTCTGGTTTTAAAGCAATCATATACCTTTTCCAATTCAAGCTTGCCAAAAAGTAACTTTTCTTTAAAGTACACAGACAGAACCTAACAAGGTTTGTAAAGAGAGAGGAAGTACTGCTCAAGACAGGGGTCCCTTGATAGAGAACATGAGACGAATTCCTGAAAACTCATAAATCATGGTTATTTACGTGGTGCTACAGCCATTTTAAGTCTGCCTAGGAAAGTTTGTTGAATTATAAATATCGGGGAGAGCTCTGGTTTTTGGAGCCCACCCACTACGTGCTAGACACTGGCCTAAGCACTTTGCATCCATGAATTACCTCACTTAATTTAATCCTGGCTGCGTCCTGCGGAGATTTTTGCCCACAGACCATCACTAGAGCCACTGGGCATCTGTTCCCATGGAAAACGTTCCAGTCCGAAAATTAACTACTTGGAATTGAAGTGTTCTTCCACGTACCTCCTAATAACAATAACAGCCACCATTTACTGTGCTATGTCCACTGCCAGGAGATTTGGCTGCTTCATCTCGGTTAATCATTAGAACAAGCTCAGGAGGTGGTGTTAGCCCCTATTATGGATGGAGAAATTGAGGCTCAGGGAGGGAAAGTGACTTGCTCGCATGGCTAGAATGTTGCAAAGTTGGGATTTGAACCCAGGTGGGTTTAGTCCCTGTCTTAGTCTGTTCAGGCTGTTATAACAAGATACCATAGACTGGGTAGTCCGTAAACAACAAGACATTTATCAAGGCACTCAAAGATTCAGTGTCTGGTGGGGACCCATTTCCTAGTTCATTCATGGTGACTTCTTGCTGTGTCCTCACATGGAGAGGGGTCTCTCTCAGACCTCTATTATAAAGGGCACTAATCCCATTCATGAGGGCTCTGTCCCCATAACCTAATCACCCTGCAAAGGCCACATCTCCTGTTATTATGATGTGGGGAGTGAGGATTTCAACATACGAATTTTGGTGGGACAGAAATATTCAGACCATAGTAGTTCCAAAGTATGTACACTTGTCACTCTGCCTCTCCCCAAGTACTCCCAGCCCAGGAAGGAAGGACGAGAAGGCGCCTCCTCAGAAGACATGGGCTTCCAGGTCTGAGTGTGGATGCTGGGCAGGCTCTGTACCAGGCATGGGTAACTCCTGGGCATGAGAGGTAGGGAGAGAAGAAGAGGGAGTAGCGGCCCTTCCCCACTCCTTAAAGTTGCTCAGATTTAGTTGGTTCTCACCAACTGAAATGCTAGTCTTCATCCCTCCTGCCCCTCAACTTTTCCACCTGGCCACCTCCTACTCACCTTCCAAGTCTCAATATAGATGCCACCTCCTCTGTGACGCCTCTCTGACCTCTCAGATTTGAGCCTGACAGATCTGGCTTAGCCACTAAGACCTGTGGGACCTGTGGCAAATTGCTTTACTTCTCTGAGCCTCAATTTGCTCATCTGTAAAATGGGGGCCTCACAGGGTCACCATGAGGTTTCAATATGATAATGTATAATAAAGCACATAGCAGAACCCCTAGCCATAGTAAGAGCTCAGTAAATGTCAGCTCCTGTTACTGGCTTCCTGTGGCATTTTGTTCCCATTTCCATTACTGCAATTATCTTACTTGTAATTTACATATCTCCCCAATAGCTGGTGAGACCTTAAGGGGCAGGATCCTCATTTTCTGTTTGGTATCCCCAGCCCTGGCACCAGCAAATGTTTGTTGAATGAATGTATAAAAGACCAGCTGGGACCATCTCCCAGAGAACTGGGCTCCTGGGAACTAAGGCCTGAAGGAGTGGGGTGCTGGGGCTTCCCATGCTTTTCCAGTGCAAATAGCCCTGAGAAAGGTCGCTAGACCAGCCAACTCTCAGCCAGGCTTGGGTGATGTGCAGCTGAGAAGGGCCACAAACTAGGGGCCTGGGATAGGAAGGTGTATGTCCTGGGGGCAGGAAGATGGAAACACAACTTTGTCCAGTGCCAGCATAGGCTGGGTCACTCTCAACAACCCCATGGTGCTTCAAGTTGATTTTTAGAAAAAAGCAGAGCATATAAAAATAAGATATAGGCCAGGTGTGGTGGCTCATGTTTCCAGCATTTTGGCATCCCACCAGAGGTGGGAGGATCACTTGAGCCCAGGAGCTCCAGACCAGCCTGGGCAACATAGCAAGACTTTGTCTCTACAAAAAATTTAAAAAATTAGCTGAGTGCAGTGGCACACCTGTAGTCCCAGCTACTCAGGAGGCTGAGGCAGGAGGATTGCTTGAACCCAGGCGTTCAAGGCTGTAGTGAGCTATGATTGTGCCACTATACTGCAGCCTGGGTGACAGAGTGAGACCATATCTCTATAAACAAATAAATAGATAGATAAATAACAGAAACCATCTTAAAGTTCTCCCAAATCATGTGTGTTTCTGGTTCTCTTTACAATGATGTCATAAGTTCCAAGACTGATCCATCAAGGCAAAAGATAAATAAATGAAAGTTTGCAGCCTGTGAGCAAATGTGTGTGTGTGTCAGGAAGGGACGTGGGAAGTGGCAATGGCTAATCACAGCAGACTCAAGGCCTCCCTGCAAGACTGCAGGCATCTGTTGGCCTAGCCTCCCTTCTCCTGTGTCACTTGCTACTGTGGCCCCCCAGGGAAATGGAGGAAAGGCCCTCTTCTGGGCTGCTGACCTGCTCAGGCTCATGTCACCTTTCAGACAGTGGCCCCTCAGTGAGCACCCAAAGCGGATTGGCTGAGCCTGAAAAGACAAACAGAGGAGAGAGAATTGTTTTGGGGAAGAACCAGGATCCCAGATGAGATGCTTGGCTAGGCTCCCCCCAGATCTGAGCTTGGATGTGCTCAAGTCACTGTCTCCTTCACTGTAGCTGTTGCCTGGCTTCTCCTGCTCCAACTGGTCATTGGCACAAAATTGGAAAATATGCAGAACTGGAAGGAATTTGGAAATCACCTGGTTCCAATCAACATTTCCATGAGTACCCATTAAGTGCCAGACTCTGAGGACACAAATACTGATACTGGTGACAATCAGTATTAACTGTGTGCTCACCTTATTCCAGACACTGTTCTAAGCACTTTACAGATGGTATCTTATTTTCACCGAACACTAGATGACAGATGCTATTATGATTATTCCCATTTTACAGATGAGGAAACTACAGCACAGAAAGTGTAAGTAACATGACGAAGCCCTCATCGATGGTAAGTTGGCAGAGTTTGGATTTGAACCCAAGCAGTTAGGCTCCAGGCTCTTGGCCACTTGAGGTGCTCACAGTCCGGTGAGTTTGTGTGGATGTTGGACAAGGAAACGGGCCTTTTCAAGGATATTATAGATTTAGGTCTTCTAACCAACTCAAAACACATTTGCCAACTGTCAAGAGTGCCAGCAGCTAGCCCCATCCCGAGAGTTGGGAAAAGGGTTTCTGGAAGTGACCTATAAACTGAGATTGGAGGAGGAAGAGAGGGCAGAAGGAGATCCAAGTGGAGAGAACAGTGTGAGCAAAGGCGTGCAGGCAGGAGAGCAGTGTCTTGCTCAAGGCCCCAGAGAGCCAGACCCAGAACCCAGGTCTGCAGACCCCTCTGTCTACACCACATTGTCCGTTAGGGTTCTCGCAGTAGCAAGCCAAGCCAGCAAGGCCTGCGGAGCTGCTGCTGAGCCTAGCCTTGCCGGGCCTCAGAAGAACAGAACGCGGACACTCTGCTTGGGCGTATCAGACAGATTTGTACGGACTCACTGAGGAACAAGGCAAGGCAGTAAAGGGAAATTATTAGGTATTTGGCACAGATGAGGGGGCTCTTACATCAGTGCTCATTGTACTCCATCCCGTCTTTCTTCCTCATGTGTTTCTCTTTCCCTCCCTTCTCCCTCTGTGGTAAATTGAAAAATGGTTCCTCAAAATTTGTACTAATTCCCAGAACCTGGGAACGATACCTTATTTTGTAAAAGGTATTTGCAATCGAGTTCAGGATTTGGAGATTGCAAAGATTATCCTGGAGTATCCTGGTGGGCCCTAAATGCAATCAAAAGTGACCCTGTAAGGCAAAGGCAGAGGGACATTAGACAGACACACAGAGGAGAGGGTGACGAAGGATGAAGCAGAGACAGGAGGGACTGCCGGCCCAGGCAGCCCAACAGCTAGGAGAAGCTGGGGGAGGCAAGGAACAGATTCCCCTCTAGCGCCTCCGCCTCCGGGGGGAGTACTGCCCTGCTGACACCTTGATTTAGGACTTGTGGCTTCTAGAATTGTGAGAAAATAAATATCTGTTGTTTGAAGCCACCAAGTATGTGGAGATTTGTTACAGCTGTCACAGGAAACCAACATACCTGCCCCTTCCTCACCATCCCCTTTTCTGGTCTTTCTCCCCCAGGAAGAAGTGAGGAGATGGGGATGGGGCGGTTCTCTGATTTAAGCCATGGGGCATCTCCACCCTGGAGGTCTTCTGTCCTCCTTGGGAGTGGAAGCAGCTGGGTCCTCTAAGGCCTCCTCTTCTGCTTTTGGCCAAGCCTTATAACCTTATCCCATGTCACGGGACATGTTCTGGCCACAGTCTGGGACATCACTTAACCTCTTACTTACAAATGGAACTTAGGGGCCCAGAGAGGGGCTGTGACTTGCCTAAGGTCACACAGTGAATTAGTGGCAGCTCTTGGGCACAGACAGGTGTGTCCTGCCTGCCAGTACTCCTACAACTTCTCCTCCTACTCTTTGTCCCCCCCAACTGCTCCTAGCACAGAGCTGGGCACACAGTAGCCCTTTGGTAACTGACCTCCAGAGGCAGTATGGGACGACTGTAAACAGCATGGGCTTTGAAAACACACAGACCGGGGAGTGAATCCTGGTTCTGCCAGTTGCACACTCTGCAGCCTTAGGTAAGTCACTTCACCTACCGGAGCCTCAGTTTCATTATCCATAAAATGGAAATAATAATAGTAACAGCACCTCCTTCAGAACTATCTTGAAACAGTATAGAAGCTAAGAGCATAGGCTCTGGAGCCAGACTGCTTGGTTCAGTTCCCAGCTGCACCATACATTAACTATTTGACTTGGGCGGTCGTGCCTCAGTTTCTCCATCTGTAATTTGGGGATTACAATAGTACCTACCCCATAAGAGTTGTGAGGGCCAAATGAGATATTTTACATCATACGCTTAGATAGAGCCTGGCACATAAGTTCTCAATAAACAATACTCACCATTAAATGTTACCATAGTATGGTCAGAAGCACTACGTAACCACAAAAGCAATTAGCCCAGTGCCCGGAGATCGTAAGTGTCCTATAAATGGCACATGTTGTTTCTGCTGTCACTTCTTACTGAGGGGCTGTGGAAGACGAGGCTGCCACTCCCAGCCCCCACAGGCTCCCTGGCCAGGCTGGCATTCCTCCACCACCTGTAGGCCCCTTGCTTCACTCCCTGAAGCCCAACTTTGTAGAGCAGCTTCTGACGCATAATATAGATTTAGCTCCTCTAACCCACCCAAAACACACTTACCAGTTGTCAGCCACTTATCAGCAATTAAGCTTCCATTTTAGACGTCAAGACAAATACATTTTGCTGCTGAGTGGGCAGGCATTCAGACAGGCTGTCAGACTCAATTTCTTAACGTTCCTTTCGGTTTGGCAAAGACTTCCATAGACTCATACACTGTTAAAGACAAAAGGGACCCTAGGGAGGTCTATTTTACACAAGTGGAAACTGAGGCCCAGGAGATTCAAGTCAACCTGGGGCAGACACAAGGGAGACCCATGCTGCTTTTTAAGCTTAGAAAAACTGCAAACTACAGTATACACACAAAGAAAGTACATATGATGTATCTTACTGTGTAAAGAACGATAATGTCAACGGAAAGAAGATAAACTCTATAAAATAATTTAAGAAGGTTTATTCTAAGCCAAATTTGAGGACCATGGCCTGGAGCCTGGAGCCATGCCTGAGAAGCCTTGAGCAAGCGGATTCGCTGTGGTTGGGTTGCAGTTTGGTTTTATACATTTCTGGGAGACAGGAATTACAGGTAAAGTCATAAATCAACACATGGAAGGCATACATTGGTGGGCTCAAAAAGGTGGGACATCTCAAAGTGGGGGCTTACAAGTCATAGGAGGATTTAGGGACTCTTTAGTTGACAATTGGCTGAAAGAGTTAGGCTTTGTCCGAAAGACTAGGAATCAGCGGAGAGGAATGCTTGAGTTAAGATAAGGGTCTTCTATCTTTTATGCAATGCTACACCGGAATCAGGTTGGGAAGTAAACCACATCACAAAAACCTGTTTACTGAGTTTTTATCATTTGCAGGTGTGACTCACTAGGCCCCCTTAGAAAGGAATGTTTTTGGGCAAAGAAAAAGATCAGAGTTCAGTCCTCAATAATGAAACCCCTGAACCCGCCATCCAGTGTGAGAAATGGAATTGAACCCAATACCTGCAAGGGTCCTCATGCCGCAGCTATTTAAATAGGAGTCTGCAGAGGAGTCACTTGCCCGCGGAACACGGAGAGGACCCCTTAAAAGAGGGGCTTGTCCTAGAAAGAAGCCCAGGAAGGTAGTTCTGGATTCTCTGTCTGTTTTTCTCTGTGGTGGAGCCGAGACTCCAGGCTTGAATATCCCATCATCATTTTCGAAACCACTTTTTCCTTGGTGAAGGTTCTAGCCAAATGTTTTAGCCCTTCAGTGTCATCCTGGTCTCCCACCTTCAGGAAGCTTGTAGTCCTTTTTCCAACTCAAGCAGTCACCACATTTCTTTTCCACAGGAAAATAATATATCCCTGTCTTCATCGTAGCTACCATTTACTGAGTGTGCAGTTGTTCTGGGCAGGGAGCCAAGCACTTTACAGGTATTTTATCACTTAGTTTCCACAAGAATCTTAGGTGTCACCATGAATAAACCCATTTTTCAAATGAGGAAACTGATGCCTAACGAGGTTAAAAAATCTTGAGTAATTTAGGGTGAGGCAGAGCTGAGATTTGAGCCCAGGGCTGTCTCACTTCAGGGGCACATCTGAGTACTGCAGGGCCTGCAGCTTAGGCTATTTGGTGGGGGGAGGGGAGTTCATCTTAAAGAAAAGGATAAAAAATTAAAGATACAAATTTTGATATGAAAGTGTTGGAGTCAAAGAAGTTAGTGACCTTAACCAATAACAATTTAAATCTTTTTTTTTTTTTTTGGTAACAAATTTTACTAAAATGTTTATTCTGTGAATACATCATGAAGACCTCTCTTTCCTAAGTCTTTGGAAAGAGCTGGTGTAAATAAAGGACTTTGAGGTTACAGCTTCATTAGCAACTCAGTAAATGCACCTGTGCCTCTGCAGGAGCAGTGGTTTTCAACAAAGAATCATCTGGCCCGAAAGGTCAATAGTGCCTCGCTTAGAAACCTTGTGCTCCGGGAAGGAAACCTGAAGGAAGAGGTTGCCAGACTCTGCTTGGGTGGTCATTGATTGCACTCAAAGAGCATTTTATAAGAGACTTTCAGATCCGTTGTCTCTCTGAGTCCTGGGAAGACAGCAGAGGAAGTCGGATGGATGGTTCATGTTTTAGCATTACAAATGTATCCTGGGTGTTAGAGAGGGTGTCCTGCAGATGCTCCTATGCTCCCTGACCCTCTTTCTTCTCTCTCCTCATTGTTGTTGCTCTTTAGGCCATCCTTATCCAGTGCAGAGGGTGAGCCCAGCTTCCATGGATGAGGAAGGGAGCTGCGGGTGCTTCCACTCCAGGCTGGAAGCTCTAGTGTGGTAAATGTCTGAAAGCAAACACTCCTCCACCATGAGTTGATTTCTTCCTGGAGGTCATGCTTTTCTGAATTAGAAATTGGTATTCTTCTATCACTCCGGTTTGCATCCTGCCTGCTGTGAAATAACAGCTCTGATCTTATCATGAAAAAGGAGCCTTTCCCTCTCCTTGCTGAATTGCATCACAAAGCTTCCATTGCATTACAAAGCTCCCTCAAATTGGCCCAATGCCCAGAGTATAGTCCTGTAATCCTAGCACTCTGGGAGGCTGAGGCAGGAGGATCACTTAAGCCCAGGGGTTTGAGGTTGCTGTGAGCTATGATGAAATGACGACGCCTCTGCACTCTAGCCTGGGCGACAATGCCAGACTCTGTCTCAAAAACAACAACAAAAAGCCCAAAACAAAGAAAGCTTCCTCAAATTAGGAAACATTAAAAGGTGCCCAGCCCCAAGCTTCTCCCCTCATCTGAGAGGGGGAAAGGAAGATGTTTCAGTTCACCTTCCCACATAAAGGGCTGCTGTTTAGGTGCCTTATTCCTTTCCCAGCACTGTCTCCCAAACACCACTCTGTGATGAAGCTTTTTATATAGTCTTTGCTTCACTTAGGATGAGTGAAGCATGGAACCCCAAAAGACTAATTTGGGAAAAATCTATACTGGGCCACTTAACAGATAACTCTTTGCAGGTGGTGGCCGAGGAATGCCAAAAACCTTGAAAGCCCTGTCCCCCTCTCCCTCGAGGGGAGTTTACAGATGAATTAAGCAAGAAATACTTGTGAAAGATTTGGTAACACTGCTCAGACTTCTACCAACAAGTGCAAAGTAACACTAACGTAATTCCCAAGCCACTATCAAAGCCACAATCAAGGTGGAAATGATATAGTTGGCCTAGCTGGTTAAGTGGTAGCAGTGATACCTCCTCAATCTGCATGCTTGGAGTCGCCCATACAGGAAATTATCCAAAAAACTGAGTCTTTACTCATTCTTTAAAACACAACAATTTCAATTTTAGATGGCTTCTTTTTTTTCCCGGAGACAGAGTCTTACTTTGTTGCCCAGGCTGGAGTGCAGTGGCACAATCATAAATCATTGCAGCCTCACACTCCTGGGCTCTGGGCTCAAGCAATCATCCTGCCTCAGCCTCCTAAGTGGCTAGGACTATATACATGCACCACAACATCCGGCTAATTTTTAAAAAATTGTAGAGACGTGGTCTCACTATGTCGCCTAGGCTGGTCTGGAACTCCTGGCCCCAAGCAATCCTCCTACTTCAGCTTCCCAAAGTGCTGGGATTATAGGGGTAAGCCACTGTGCCTGGCCAGATATCTTTCTTAAAATGTTTGTGTGCTTCAGCCCTACTGAAAAAGGAAGAATCTGGGTATGCAGTGAAAATCTCTAGACTTTTAGCTAAGAATCAAAAGTCCCAAATTCAAGTCCTAGTTTTGCTCTCAAGACAATGCAATTTTAACCTTCCTAGACCTCAATTTCCTCAGCTGCAAAATGAATGAAATTAAAAGTGATCATGTTTTAATTCATGTGTTCATCTTTTATTCCATTCAGCCACCCACACACCTACCATGAGCTAGGTACCATCATAATTCTAAAATTCTTTTTTTGTTTGTTTGTTTTTAAGAGACAGGGTCTTGCGATGTTGCCCAGGTTGATCTCGAACTCCTGGGCTCAAGCGATTCTCCTGCCTCACCTTCCTGAGTAGCTGAGACTACAGGCGCCCAGCTTCTAAAATTCTGGTTCAGAATTAAGTTCTATCCCTACCATTTACTTGACCCCCCTCAACCGAAATCTTTTTCTTTATCTGCCAAATGGGCTCAAAGAATCAAAACGCGGTAACTGGTAAAAGCGTGACTTGCAAATGGAAAGATGTACAGATGTAAGCAATAATCATGATCGTGTTGAATCTAATTCACTGTATGCTTTGTGGCCATGTAGCTGTTTGCTAAAAGAGGATGGCCTAAGGCAAGGAAGCAAGGACAGGCTATTGCAGTGACATAGGAAAGAGGTGACCAGGTACAGAACAAAGATAGCGGGTGTGAGAAGGGCAGATGGTATTTAAGACATTTCAGAGAAAGGATCTGGGTTGGAGGCAGATTAGATAGATGTTGAGGGGATGATACGTAAGACAGAGAGCTGTCAAAATGTGTCAAACTGAGGGCCCATTGGTGGTGAGCCTTAGAGAAGGGAGCTCTTGTGCTAGAGAGTGAAGACCTTCTCCCTTTTTCCTTTTCCTCCCCCTGGTTGCCTATACCTCCCCCCAGGGCTCTGGGCTCTTTACACAGTCACAGTAGGTAGTGAGAATTGATTTATCATTTAATGTTACTGGCATAGGGACTTTCCGAATTTGGCATGTAAATGCATGTGCCAGAATCCTCATGTCCCAATACAGGATGTCTACTTGCATTCCAGAAACATCAAATACTAGTCTAGTATCATTCCTACTAGCTCTATCCCCCTTTCAACACTCAAGCCTCAAATCATATCGAGATCATTTTTGGGACACTCAAAAGGAATATGCTCAAAAAGCTGATGGCTTGCTCTCATTCATTCATTCATTCATCCAACGAATATTCACTGAGTCCCTTCTATTGACCAGGTATCGTGCTAGGCTATTTCTCAACACTATCCACTATCCACATTTTGAGCAGGATAATTCTTTGTTGTGGGGCGCTGTCTTATGCATCACAGGCTGTTTCGCAGCATCTCTGGTCTCATATGCCACTAGCAGCCCCCAAGCTTGACAACTAAAAATGTCTCCAGACATTACCAAATGTCCCCTGGGGGGCAAATTGGCCCTGTTGAGAACTACTGAACTAGGCATTAAAATTGTGAAGATGAGCAGCAGACATGTCTCTGTCATTAAGCTCACAGCCTAGTTGGGGAGGCAGATATTAAGTAACGATTACAGAGACTGGTAAGTGCTGTGTGGGAGAGGTCCATGATGTAACAGAGAGTGTATCACAGGGAAATTGCTCTCAGGCCCAGAGAGGTCAGGAAGAGCTAAGACTTGAAGGAGAAGTAGGAATTAACTAAGTAAAGAACCAGGGGACTTTAATGGGAGTGAGGAAGTGTTTCAAGCAGAAAGAACAGCACATGCAAATACACTGTGGTTTTGGTGAGCACAGGATTGAGGGAAGGCCAGAGTGGCTGAAATACAGAAAGCAAGATTATGGAACAAGGTGAACCTGGAGAGGGAGGTAGGGTCAGGCCAAGCAGGCTTCATAAGCCACAGTAAGAATTTTTTCTTTTGGCCTAAGCAGCAATGGGAAATCATTGATGTGTTTTAAGCAAGATACGTGGTTTCTATGTGATATGTCCAACACCAAAGACTTCTCCCCCAAATGTCAGTGGTCCAGGAAGCACTCCAGTTTGGCTATGGTGGCAGAAGTACAGAGTCTCAGACTCTTGAGATCCAGAAGAGATCATCAAGACTAAAACAGCCCCCCTCTGGAAACAAAGGACCAGACAGGGACCCATAAGGATTGGGATTCTTGAGTCTTGGAAGCATATACAATTTGGAGGGTCCTTTTAAGTAAAGAATGCAAAATTACATACAGAATTAGGTACAGGGCATTGAACAGCCTGTGCAAATGAGTGCTGGGGTTACAAACTCACCCTTGTGATGGGGAAATGATGAGATCTATTTTGGAAATAAGGGGACATTGTAAACTTGGGGCCTGGGGAATATGTGAAATGGGATGCCCCTCCTCTACTTTGGAACTGTGTAACCATATAAAGGAATAAAGGGAGAAACAACACGGGATACTTTTTAGAGATCACATATGTTAGAAGGCTTCTGAGTAGCAAAGAATGATTCAGATTATAGGACACCGCAGAGGTTTAGGGAATCAACAGTGATTCAGAATCTGAATGGAAAGGAATCCAGAGATCATCTAGTCTAAATTCCCATGTAACACACAAATTCCACCTTCTGTGTTATCCACAACTTGCATAGTTTCTGCTTGAACACTGTGTAATAGGGAATTCACTAGCTCACATCAATCCTTTCCATTGTGTGATGGCTTCAGATATGAAAGTCTTTCCTTGAAGCAAACCCTTATCTCCCTGCAACTTCCACCAACTGGGGTTAGTTTGGGTATTTGGGGGTAGAGAAAGTCAATCCCCGTTCCCCACGGCAGTACTTCATCAATAAATTATGTACTATAGTAGTAGGGCCTGTTTCCCAGGGATATCGTTGAGGATTAAATGAGCACCTGCCACATAGTAAGGACTCATTCAACGATTGCAATGATTATCATAATTTGAAAACAGCATTCATGTGCTCCATCAACCTTAGCTACTTGATATCCCCACTGGTAACAGTAATAGCTAACATTCATTGAACGCTTACCATGTGATAGGCCTTGTACCATGTTTTTTTGTTCTTCTGTAGTCCTCGTATCAACACCATAAGTAATTTGTATTATGCCCACTGAGAAGGTATGTCACTTGCCCAAGATGACATTATGGCAGAAGTAGGACACGAACTAGGCTGCCTGACTCAAAAGCTCATCTACTTTGCCTCATCTTTTTTTTTTTTTTTTGAGACAGAGTCTCACTCTGCTGCCCGAGCTAGATTGAGTGCCGTGGCATCAGCCTAGCTCACAGCAACCTCAAACTCCTGGACTCAAGGGATCCTACTGTCTCAGCCTCCCGAGTAGCTGGGACTACAGGCATGCGCCACCATGCCCGGCTAATTTTTTCTATATATT
>CAUYMX010115486.1:0-32842 GCA_963573855.1 Lepilemur septentrionalis | reverse complement strand
GAAACAACCCAAGTGCATGTCAATTCATGAGTGGATTATTAAAATTTGTATATGTTTACAATGGAATATTACTCAATTTTAAGAAACGACAGTGAGCTAGCACCACTTATATTATCCTGGATTAAGCTTAAGCCCATTATTCAAAGTGAGGTGACACAAGACCCGAAGAATGGGCCCCACATGTACTCACCATCATATTGGTATTGACTGATTAACACTATGGGGCTCAAATGGTGGTGGTGTTTACTAGGGATTCAGGGGGTGGGGGGTAAACCCACTTCTGAGCGATGTGGTGAGCACTGTGGAGGGGAGGGACATGCTTGAAAAGTAGTTGGGGAAAGGAATTAGGGGACTCAATAGGGGGAAGGAATTCCTCTAAAACTGATTTATGTGATTAACTGTACATCTTGGTAAATTCACTAAAAATCATTTAATTGTGCACTTAAAATGGAGTAAAGGCACGATATGTAAAGTGTACTTTAAAAAGAAGGATAAATAAATAAATAAATATAAATGTTATAGAAATTCCACTGAAAAGGTAGAGATCAGAAGAATAAATAAAAAAATAAGGACCAAATATTACGCCATACAGAAGAATCTCACTCTAAATGTTGACACATTAAAAGTAAAAAGATGGGAAAGCTATTCTGTGCGAACAATAAGCATAACACTAGAGTGGTAATAACATAAAAAGAAACTTTAGGACAATTAAAGGCATCCAGTCAAGATAGATATAAAACTGTAATGAGAGATAAGATCTCTCTACCACATTCATCCTATTCTCCACTCTGCCTTAGCCACAAGTCAATGGTAACTTTTACAATGCGGGACAATTCATCAAGCTAAACTTTATTTAATGGCTGGGATCAATGTGTGTGTTGGTCCATAAGGAGTAGGAAAGAGTATAACGTTTAGATGTAATATGAATTATCTTCTATAATATTAGAAGAATGCTAATTTATATACATGAACTGTAATATACTATCTATATTGGTGCTTGCCAACTTTTTACCAAAAAGAGAATGTAAATCTTGCCATGCCAATATGTATTTCTTAATGAAATAATTTTAAAAGACTAAATGAATTTCATTATAAATTTACCTAATATTTAATAGAAGAATGCTTAGGCATTTTCTTGTATAAAATCTAGAATAAAAATCCTAAGACATCCATCTCTATACAAATCTTACATTATTTTCTTAGAAAAAATTAATGGGACTAATAGATTAAAAAGTATGAATATTTTAGGAGTTTTGGTAGATACCTATTTTTTTACAGCTATGCTATCTGAATATTATCTATTATTTTCAAACTATGACTATCAAAATGATACAACGAAAATCTTGTAAAGATTTTTTTTCTCTATTCTGTCTACTAGTAAATTTAATTATTTTTGCATAAACATATCAGCCAATCTGTGAATTGCTATTTCATGCCCAATTTTCTATTTAATGTTTTAATAAATTTTCCATTCAGTATTTTGGTTACTTATTAGCATACATTACCTTATAAGTCTATTTGTACTTCATTTATAATGCAAATAATATTCTATTGATTTCTACCATTTAATTTTGTTTCTGTGTTGACAAAACCATTGGAAAAGCATATAATAATAAAGATCATTTATATGTTATATCATGTAATTTTTTAAAAGGCTTTCTACAATAAAGGAACACATTTAAAATATCCATTTTAAAAAAAAAATTAAGCTACAATTTAGGACATTTGGCTACATGGTATTCTCAATGTTTTACTAGTTAACAACTTCTTGAATAATCCATTCTTTCAAAACTGATTCGCAAACCACTTTCACTCTTTATATTCAGAAAGGAGATGGATTTTATGTTAGTGTCTGTCAGTCTGTTTATTCATTCCAACACCCATAATGTAACTTTTACTTATAATAGTTTTATGGTACATATCAATGCCTAATATTAAACGTATTATATTTTTTAAAAATGTATGGTCATTTCCTATAAATAAATACTAAAATCATTGTTTAAACTGAAACAAAACAAGATAAAACATATCTGGTATTGTATAGCTTATATAAACTTTACAAATAAATTTGGGGAAATTGCCATTATAACAAATTCTTTCAGCCATGTAAAAAATCATCATGCATTCAAGTTTCTTTCGTGCTTCTAATCACATATTTGTAATATTCTTCACTTACATATTATAGACATCTTGTTAAGTGGATTCTCTTGATTTCATAGTAATATTTGTATTGATATTATCAATGACAAAACTTTTCTCAATATATTTTTAACTTTTTATTCACTTTACATTGGTCTAGTATGTAGAAAAATACAATTTTTATATTAGGTTAGTCATAACTTTCCATTTGATATTTTTTGGATTTCCAAATTGAAATCACAATGTTTAAAAACATTAAAAGTAATTTCCTTTTCTTTTCCTTTATTTGTATTTCCTTCATTTTTTCTTATCTAATTTCTATTCTAGAATGACATTAAGTGTGATAAAATTAGGTCTCTCTGAGCTGGTATTTGTGGGAACATAGTTTGTGGCATTTTATATAGTACAAAGTATAATAGTGGTAATAGACGTATTAGTAGCAATTAATAATAAGAACAATTATCATTGACTGAAATCTTATTGTGTATTAGGAACTGTTTCTTATTTCTACAATTTAGGTATAATTAATATATTTTTAATGTTTAAAAAATTAAGGCAGAAAAAGTAAATTATCTGTCCATGATGATATCATTATTAATTTGAAGAATTGTGTCAGCCTTGAGTCCTTTGTCTTTTTTCATCCCTTACACAAGGGTTGGAGATAAATACTACAATATCACAGAGTATGGGTTAAGCAATATGTTAATAATTTATTAGAAAAAGAACTCATGAGTGTTTAATTCTTCTTTCATTACTCAGGAAGTCATACCAGAATCAGGAAGTTCTGCTGGATTTCAGTGTGTTTTTCTCTTCTAGTGGAAGTGCTCCAATTTTCACTGTTCTTAATTACAGGGAAAGTTTGGAAAAGCAGTTCAGTTAATGAGAAAAGGTACGGGATATTTGACTTTGTATAATATGGATTGGGGAGCCAAATAGGGAAGTTATCTGAGAACTTCAGCTAGTCTGCACTTGGTAACATTGGTAACATTGGGGGCTGTGGATTGTTGCATTTTTATCATGCTTTAAAGATAGGGGAAGTTGAAGTGGGGATTTGGCTGGCAAGCCACCAGTTTTAACACAAGTTAAACTTTGCCTCTCAAAAGGAGATGTTCCTCAGGATCCGATTGGCTTGCTCTCCAGTCCAACAAAATGGATTATTATGGGGGAAATTCTGCTCATGGCATTTCTAATGGAGTTTGAAACTAGGAAATCCAGTCTTTCATTAACTAGAATCTAGCTGAAAATTCAAAATATGATAGCTGAGATATGACAGAAGCCCTTGCATAATTACTGTGGGATCCTGTCTTCGATAAATGTGATATAAAGGACAATACAGCAGAATGGTCAAAGCCCAACCATTAATTCTAGACCACATATATTCAAATTACATTTTTCCAGCCACAAAGCATGACTTTTCCTTGTTTCTTTCACTGTAAAAGGAATATTTTGATAGAACTTAACTATTAAGATTATTGTGAAAATTAAACTTACAAACAGTACATGACTCATAATAAACCAGAGCTAACAATTAGAATATTAGCACTTATTGTCTTATAAGTACATTGGGTTATTGGCTAGAAATAGATATATTATGGTTTAATTATTTATTATTATACTTCTATAAATAATGACATAAAATAATTTATTTCACTATTGATGTTGAATTATATCAAATGCAATTTTATCATCTTATGGACTAACCAGTTTTTCTTACCCTCATATTGCCTATTATTTAAGATTTTAATAAGTAATAGATATTTTCTATTAGAGCTATGCTTATATCTTATCCAACAATTATTTACTAATAGTACATTATTCATATTTATGTTGCTAAATTTGATATTTAAATTTCAATTTTTTCATTTGTGTTCATAAGTGAGATTTTCCCTTTTTATACCATGTTTTCAAGCTTTTTCTTGGAAATATGCTAACTTTTTGAAATTATATGAAAAGAACACTTTTTCTTATCTTCCAAAGCTTTGAGACTGTTCAAAACCTATGAGAATCTCAGATATGTCTGTATTAATAACATCATTTAGTTTGGAAAATGCATATGTCCGTATGATAGTACTAACCATCAGCCTATTTACCATGATTCTAAATGGGGATATTATATTTGCTTTACACATATACTGAGCTCCTTCATCGTCTTCCTAAATCTGTCAAAACATAGCAAAACACCTAATAAAGGCAAAATTCACATTGGGAAATAAAATGCTTAAAACATTACTTCCAGGTATCAAACTATTTGCAATTACATCTTTCCTTACATTGAAATTATTTTTATTATTCTTTGTTTTATTCTCCATATTTTTATCAAAGCCTTCTCAAAATTTAGTGGTCCCTTTTTAAAACACTGAACAACAACAAAAAAGGCTAAGTATGAAAGTCCTTAAAGAAACACATTCAAGACAAGTATACAGTGGCAGAGAATGATTCAAACTGAATAGGAGGCTTTGATGCCTTTCTCAGTTTCAGGAAAAAGTCAGACATGTAACCCTGTTGTTGGTGTTTGATATGTTTTCAAAACATCTACTAGTGAAGTTGATATTCTATAGTAATATTTGAAATGTAGGTTAAATGTTCCTACTTGTTTTTGTTTGCTTAAAATAATGTATTAAGTCTGGGGAAATTTGGCTAAAAACCATTGCATTGTAAAATATTTGACTTCTATAATGTCACTCTCCTGAAAAAATATTATATGTGGGAAGTGTCTGCAGGGAATGATGATTTGACATATGAATGCTGATGGATTAAGACATGAAATTACCTATTGTATATTAGATACTGGGAAACAAGATTTTTTTTTTTCAGAATATATTTCAATGAGGATCTGATGCAAAGTTTTGAGCCCTCTACGTTGATGAGTAAATTCTCCATATTACACTGTTTCCATAATCTTAAGGGCAGTCTGTTGGTAGGCTATCCTACTCAAGACACTATGGGTCAGAACCTCATGCATAATTCCAAGAGTATGCAGTTTTAAAAAGCACCATAATGATATAGTGTATTTTAAATGTGCTTCGTAAAGACTCTCTTTACTGAGCAAAGACTCCCTTTCATTTTTCTTTGAAAGTCATCTGCAAAATTCATTAGTAATACTAACTTCATACACTTGAGGTGAACATTAAGTTAATAATGTATTATCTTAACATCAAGACCTGAGAAAGGTGTTATCATAAAAGACAAAATACAAAAAATAAATCTGTCATGAACATAGACATAAAGGTCTTGAACAAAGTATTAGCAAATAAAATCCAGCAATATATAAAAAGGAATACTTTTTTACTAAGTTGGTTTTATCCCATAAATGTGACTTGGGTTTAAGGAAAATCAGTATAATTCACTACATAAACAGAAAGAAAATGGAGGAAAGCATATAATCATCTCAAAAAAAAATCTATACTCATTTTTTGATGCAGAAAAAAACATTTGACTAAATTCAACATCTATTAATGAAAAAAATACTCTGCAAACCAGGGATAGAAAGGAACTTTTTTGAAAATAATAAAGAGCATCAGCAAACCATCTAGAGGTAACTTCATACTTAATGTTGAGAGACTACGTGGTTTCCTCCTGAGATCGTGAACAAGGTAAAAAAATTCCAATCTCACCACTTCTATTTAACAATATACTGGAAATTGAACTATTTAAGCAAGAAGAATGAATAAAAAACACAGAGATTACAAAAGTAAAAAAAAAAACAAACAAAAAAACCCCCAAACTTGTCTTTATTCCCAGACAACATGATTATGTACATATAAAACCCAAAAGGATTTACCAAAAATCTACCAGAATCAGTAGAAAATTAGCAATGTTGAAGAATAGAACATATAAAAAATCAACTCTACTTCTATATACTACCAATAAACAAGTGGAAAATTGAAATTTAAAAAGGTAATGCTTCTAAGTAAAATAAAATACTCGGTTATAACAAAAGATGTTTAAAACTTGTACATTGAAATTCATTAGGAAAACATAAACATAATGGAGGGATATACTATATGGTTGTTTAGAGCAACATTTTATTTTTTTAATTTTTAAACTTTTATTTTTAATTGTTACGGACATATGATACTTATATATATTTATAACATATGCATATATATGCTATACATGTATATATACATGTATATATATCATATATATGTATCTATATACATATGCTATAAATATGTAGCATATTATATCTACATAACAGATATGTAGATATAATATGTGTTGTACATATAATATGTATTATAATATGTATAATTATATACATATTATATATGTATTACTGTGATATTTTGATATAGGTCTACAAAGTGTAATCTTCAAATTATGGTAATTGGGGTATCCCTCATCTCAAGCATTTATCATTTCTTTGTGTTAAGAACATTCCAATTTTATTCTTTTAGTTATTTTGAAATACACAATAAATTATTAACTATAGTCACCCTATTGTGCTAATGAACACTAGATCCTATTCCTTCTGGCTAACTGTCAATGGAAAAAAGTCAAATTCTGTAAAATAATTTAAAGAGGCTTATTCCAAGCCAAATTTGAGGACCATGGCCTGGAGCCACGCCCAAGAAACCTTGAGCAAGTGGACTCACTGTGGTTAAGTTACAGTTTGGTTTTACATTGATACATTCCAGGGAGAGAGGAATTACATGTAAAGTTATAAATCAATACATGGAAGGTGTACATCGGTTTGGCATGAAAAGATGGAACATCTCAAAGTGGGAGTTTGCAGGTTATAGGCAGGTTTAAAGACTCTTTGATTTGCAATTCGTTAAAGAAATGAAGCTTTGTCTAAAGGTTTTGAATGTTTTAAATTAAGATAAGGAAGTCTGTTAATCAGAGACAAGCCTGGTAGGCCAAATACCCAGACTCAAGTGTTTTGTTATGTAAATTGAAGACCTACTGGTGGGTCTTGCATAGCCTTAGGCCTGTTAATGAGGTACAAAGGATATCTCCAAGAAGGAAGGGGCTTATAATGAGGCATGTCTGACCTCTCTTCTCATGGCTAGTAACTCAGTTTTAGGGTATCCTTTTGGCCAAGGCAGGGTCCATTCAGTCAGTTGGGGGGAGCCTTAAGATTTTATTTTGGTTCATATAACTGTATTTTTATGCACATATTTTTTTTCAAACATGATACATAGTTGAAATTGGTATATAGTTTCAATGCAATCCCATCAAAATTCCAGCAAGCTATGTCATACAAATTGACAAATTGATTCCAAATTTGTATGGAAATTCAGAAGACCTAGAGTAGGCAAAATAATTTTGGAAAGAAAAAAAGAACTAACACTGGAGGACTCCAACTACCTCATTTCAAAGCTTTGTAGAATTACTAAGTACTAGCCTGAGAAGAATCACCAGATCAACAGAAAAAAATAAAGCATGCAAAATAAACTCCCACATGTATTCTTTTTTTGATTTCAATGCTAAGGTATTTAAATGGCAGAAAATACATTCTTTGTAATAAATGATGGAGAAGCAACAGGATATCCATATGGAAGAAAATTAAACCAGACCTTTACATTAATTAACCTCTCTAAACTCAGGAAAACCATTAATAAATAAACATACAAAAAAGTAAACCGTTACATTCAAGAGTTCTATGAAGCAGACTGAAACAACTTAGTACTCAACTTTATTACGGAAAGTTCAGCACTTGTCCCGAGGTTGCATCAGAAGAAAGAGGACAAGTGGTTTGAGAACAAAGAAAGGGAGGTTTAATGATTTGCCAGCAAATGAGGAGTATGGCAGACTTGCATCTTAAAGTACTACAATCCTCCCTGTAAGCAGAAATACAGAGCTTTTAAAGAGAGGGTTTTAAGCTTAAGGGTGTTACTGTTTAACTATAGTTGATGGTTCTGATCCATCCCATCCCCTGCAAAGACAATGTTGGGACCTCCAGCGGGGACAATTCAGTTAAGCCATCTCCTGTGGTACAAAGAACAAAAGAACACTCCCTTGTCCCTCAGATTACTGGCTTCAGGCTGAAATGCAGGTTTCAATTCCCCAAAAGGGTGAGAGTGTTTTAAAGAGACAACTGGTAAATCATTTTACCCTTTTCTTTAGGCTGTTCCCTCTGTCGCAACTCTGCAAAGATTCACATTGACCATAAGGCTGATAAGACTGTGTTGAGGATCAGTGGGTGTCATATCATAGATAAAATGTCTTAGTCAAAGAGAAATGTCCTGTCAGCTGAAAGAAGGGATGGAGATATCTTTTTAGGTCCCCATTCTCTGCTGCCTAGTTCAAATACTCATAGTATTTCTGACAATAGCCAGAATGATGATTTTAAGACTTTCAAGGCAATGCCTCTCCCTTACTTATTTATTTTGTTTTGTTTAAACATAACTAAGACAGAAAACAACACAGTAGAAGGTCAGAGGTTGTAAATTTGAGTGCCCTGTTTATATTCTGGGAAGTGTTGCCCCACAAGGAAAAAAAAACAACTACTCACAGAAAATGAATAGTAAATCACAAACCCTAGTGGAAATTAAAATTCTCCTCCCCCTGCCTTCCCCTGGCACTGTAAATAAAAATACATGGACTCTACTCCACATCAACTTAATCAGAATCTTCATCTTCAATCTAGAAGACAATTCTTAATTATCCAAAACCAGTACTTAAAGACATTTCAGGAAGATGTTTTAACACAGCCTAAAATGCTGTTGATCACACTTTATTTCCAGGTGAATGTTGGGAGGAACAAGAAGTATATAGCCTGAGGCTTTGCTTTTAATTACCCTAGACTTAAATTTGATAACTGTGCTTAAGCTTTGTAAGAAACAAGAGGTCTTATCTCTTCAAGTATTTTTCCTCTTTAGGCACTAAAAAAGTTTTCAGCTTCTTCCCTGCTTTAATGTTTAATCTTTTTTCTAGTCTTACTCAAAAATGAAAAATTACAAAAATTCTGTTTCTACCTATGCTATTTTTTCTTCCTTCTCCTCCTCCTACTTTTTCTTCTCCCATTCCTCCTTCTTGAAGGCTGCAAAAGTTTTTATGTCTTTTTTTTGTTTTTTTTTCTTTTGAACTAATTTTATAATACTAGCAAAGTTGGAAGCCATTACAGTCCTTCACCCTGCTTCCGCTGAAGTTAGTGTCTTATACAACATAGTCAAATTATCAAGAACAACAAATATCGGCACAATACAATAAAGTAAACAATAAACATTATGCAAATTTTACCAATTTTTCCTCTAGTGTTCTTTTTTGTTTGTTTCAGGATCCTAACCAAAACCTCACATTAAAATTAGTTATTATTTTCTTTTTGGTCGCTTCTAGATGGTAGCAATTCCATATCCTTCCCTTGTCTTTCATGACCTTGGTACTTTTGATGAGTAGCGATCAGTTATTTTGTAAAGTGGACCCCAATTTATATTTGTCTATGTTTACACATGATTAGAATTAGGTTAGGGCTTTTTGTCAAGAATAGGGCAACAATGATATTTGTCTTTCTCAGTGCATCACATTAAACGGCCCATGATGCTGATATGCCTTATGAGTGTTGATATTAACCTTGACTGCTTGGCTTAATTGATGTCTTCTGGCTTTCTTCACTGTAAAGTGACTATCTTCCCTTTTTTATTTTATGTCTTAGAGGAGAAACTCTGAGAATAGGGAAATCTTGTTTCTCTTCAAACTTTCAGCAATGTATTCACCTTGATTTTAGTAGTACTATAAATTTAATATTTAAAATGAGACATTTTCTCTCTGTAATTTTTGTTAAACTTTACAATGGCAAAGTACATGCATGGGCACTCAAATTTCGAATCTAAACTGGTAGAGGATATCTTAATGTTTTATTGGTGTTTAACTTTGATGGTAATGAAAGATAAAGAAGGCATCAATTTATGAACTAAGAAACTTCCTACAGAATATTACCCAAAATTTTTTTCCCTATGTAAAAGATAATTTCTAAAAATGTCATGCTTTATTGAACTTTTGAATAGTGCAAATAGTTTGATTTAAAATAAATAAAAACTAAGAAGAATTTTGTAGTCAGTACAAGCTGGTCTGAGACAAAGTTTTACTACTGCTTGCAATCAGCGTTTGTCTCCGTAGGTAGCATAATGCAATTGAACATGTAGTAATTGGAATTTCTCAGCAAGTCTTGGAGGAGAATAAAATAAAAGAGGCAAACCACTACTTCAGATGTAAAATTCTGGGAAAAACAGATTGGTCAAACATAGTCCAGCTTCTGATGCCCTAATTCATTTCCTATATTTTCCAGCTATGTAATAGTGAGCCCAAACTAATTTTGAGGAGAGAAAAAATATTTTTAAAACAGTGTTTGTGTTAGCTTGCAAAAGTAAATGTCCCCAAGTCAGGCAACAATGTACACAACCTAGTGTGAAATATATATTATGCATAGCTGTGATTATTTCTCAAATGTGACCTTCCTGATACACACAAGCAGATGTATTTATTTAGATCTAATTTTAGAACTTAAATTTCCCATCTTTGATACTTATTATATATTATTTAAAAACAAATAATTTATTTTAAGTTCTACTTTCTACACTGAAGTCTCTATCACTGACTTTCATGTTATTTCATTGTTTCATAACATTTTATTGGCTTTATCACGTAAATTAGCATGTGGATGCAGCTTGTCCTCAATTTCTGGCTCGTTGTTTTAGTTGTCTGTGCTGTTCCTTATTTGTATTAAGTTGCTTGATATGCAATAAAATGGATTTCTGATTCTTAACAGCCATTGGATATTTAGCCTATGTTAATATTAGTGGAGGCTTTAAATGTTAGTTGATTAGATATTTATGTTGGTAATGCTAAAAGTAGGAAAAAAACTCATAAAATACTCTTTGTTTTTTCTGTTTCACTCTAATTCAGGAATGTGAATCTTTTATGTGTAAATCATATTAATATTGACATTGCAAGTAGCTTCTTTTTGGACCATTTATATTTCAGAATTAACTATAAACTTTTATGAATAAGTTTATGGGCCACAGTTAAAAAAATTGGATACATAAATATTAGGCATAACCTTATGAAATTGTCAATCAAGTAGGCAAAATGTATTTAATTTCATATAATTGAAGTTAAAAATTATTTGAAATCAAATTAATTTCAAATAGGGTATGATTTTATGCTTGAGTAAAGTAATTTGATAAAATGGTAGAAACAATAGGAATTCCTCCAGTGTTATCTAGCCAGACATAGGGAAGCACACTGGGATCTCCTTTAGACATATTCTGCTTCACGCTCTGCCTGGTATAAGTGTGAAATGACAGAAGTAAAGATATTTACGCATGGTAGAGATAGTACCATACAGGGGACTTCAAGTTAGCGCTCTGTCTAAAGCTAAATCTAAGTTAATTACACAAAGAATGAATATAAATGCAATGTATGTAGGAACTTAAAATTCAGGGTAGTACTGTAAACGAGGGTATTACAATTTGAGAGATAATAATACTAATACAAGAAACCAAAAGCACAGTAGACATTGTGATAGATTTAGAGAAAGGAGACAATAATAGTGGTTCAATTTTATTTAGTTTCTTTTTTTCACAGCTACAAAATCAAATTAGTCGATGTATTTTTTGAGTAGTCATATAATGATTTATAACATAAAAAAAATTTTATCAAAATATAGACGTTTAACACAAAAAATAAATTTACTAAATTCCCAGACACTTATACTACTGAGCCCTTTTTGTGCGAAACCTACAAATTCAGTACCATGTATTCAGAGCTGTACATAATCTAAGTATGTGACTGTACTTATAGAATGTGTTACTATATAGCCAATTTTCTTTGACATTGAAATTTCTAAAAGCTACTTGCATAAAATCAAACAATCAAACACTTAAGAAAGAAGGTCAAATGTAAGACAGTGTTTTTTCTTTATTTCTTCCTTGGCTGGCCAGCTCAGTCTTTCTCATAATTAATTTAAAACATTGTTAGTGTGGGATATTTTCCTTCTTTCCAGCTGCATTGTTGACTTTACTTACTGTCAGACAGAGTCTCTTATCAGCAGCACTAAAAGCCTTAGAGGATGCATTTTAAAACAAAAGAACTAATTACCATTGAACATGAAGTGACTTTTTCAGTTCTGCCACATACAATATTTTTTGAACAAAATCTGGTTAGCCTCATTCTCTTTAATTATATTTTGAACCAAAAATACACTCTCAAAGGAGTATACAAATCTGAGCTGGGTGCCACGTTGGAGTTTGATCCTATTTAAGACATTAAAAGCGTGAAGGTTACCAAAGTTTTATTTGATGTTTTAAAAAAATATTATAAATGTTAAGATGCTTTTTCTTTTACTCCGTAGATGAATCTGACAGAGAAATTTTTCTTTGCACCTTGCCCTATATAATTGTCCATTTTATCTTCCACCTGTGTGCCATAGTTTGCCAACCCCTGTGGCATAGGACAGACATTGAGGATTCCATTTTGATTTATCTGGGGTCACTGACTGGAACAAAGTTCTTTCAGGAATTTTATGACAGAAATTATATTGTTGAATGGAAAAATAAAGTGCTATCCATATGAATTAAATTTTTCTTAGTTTTATTCTTAGGCCAAATAGTAAATTCCAATCATCCCCTTCTCCACTTCCTTGATAATGAGAGAAGAACTAGATTAATAAATATTTAAAGCAGTGAATTTGTTATTTACCTGATGAATTCTCAGGTCAGAAAAGATTTGGTCATATGAACTATTTATCTGTCAATAGTAGCATAAATTTAATTTTCTGAAAACAGGTGTAATATTTTTTCTCAGAATAAACTTTTCCTTTTATAAAACTGTTTTTATAAATCCCCATAATTAGTATCCCCTGAAATGATAAAATGTCACAAGCTTTCATTTCCTTTATGAGTAACTATCTCATCTCTTCTGTGACCACATGGAATGACTTTAAAAACATTGGTTTAAAGAGGTATGAAAAATATGAATCCTATGGTTTCTAAAAACACTCCCAGTTAATGCAGACAAAAGCTGGGATTAGTGGCTCATGCTGATAATCTTAGCACTTTGGGAGGCCAAAGCAGGAGGATCACTTGCCAGGAGTTCAAGACCAGCCTGGCAACACCACTGCACTCCAGCCTATGCAGCAGGGCAAGACCTTGTCTCAAAAAAAAAAAAAAAAAAGGCAGAACAGCAGAGAAAGAAAAATCATTGTTTTTTTAATAAACCATAAAGCAAATAACTGAAATGCTAGATCTGATAACAAATTTAGTATTTAGTAATTATGCAACATCAAGAAAGCTACTTTCTTCTTTTTCCTCCTCTTCCTCTTCCTCCTCCTTCTTCTTCCCTGTTTAAAGAGGTATGAAAAATATGAATCCTATGTTCTTCTTCCCTGTTCTTTTCTTTCTTAAGTAATGTTATTGATAGTGTATAACTCATTGAGTTTTTCACAGGATAAAAAAGTATAGTTATCAATATTCTTGACCCATGTTAAACAATTGAATAAACTATAGCTATTTTTTTGAGGTCCGATCTTACTTGTTTTTTACTCCTTAAAAATCTTATTTTTGACTGGACTCAGAAGTAGAAACTCTGAGAGAGGACAGCTTGAGCTGCCTGGCACTCTGTTCCTGGAGTTTTCCTTGGCCACCTTCATTCTCCTGGCCAAAAGTTTAGCATATTATGTGACCTCTTTCTTATTTGCTTTGCTCACACAGTTTCTTTGGAGTAATATGCCAGTGTTTGTGTTGCAGGACATGTGGAGTAACAAAATGCTGAATCTTGAGTGCTTTGGTCCTAGGTTTTTTACCTTCTTTTTTCAAGGGCTTTCTTACAACATATTGGCAAACATCATCTTCTTTAGAGAGTTTGCGGATTCTAGCTATTTTGGGCCCCAGGCAATGGACATGCTAGTGTCAGTCAGTCCAAGAATGTCCTTCTCTTCTTTTTTTATAATAATCTAGTTGAGATAGCTCAAATTGGCACCCTCAGTGCAACTGCAAACAAACTTGGGTTTTCTTTTTCCAGTTCTTCTAGGCGAGGCCTATAACAGGAATGACCTTACTCAGTAGCAGGCAGACATGCCCATAGGTCAAGATACCCTGCTTCATGGGGAAACTTTTGAAGGGGTTTGTCATTCCTACCACTGATTTGGACCACATGACCCTTTCATTCTTCATCCAGATCATCAGCAGCAACTTCTGCGGCCATATGTTTCTCATAAAAAGTAAAAGGTTTGCTTCCATTGCCATTTCAATGAGATTCTGGCAGCCAGTTGCTAGGAAGATGTTCGGCTTCATAATGATGCAGCCCATCATCTTGGAGGAACAAGAAGAAAGAACTATAGCTAACTTTAGAAAAATATGTAACACTCACTATGTAGACCAGACTAAGTTTCTAAATAGGAAAGTTGGATATTGGGAGCAACAGGTAAAAATGATCTCTACGTAAATAATAAGATTAAATGTGTGCTTTGTGGAATGGATGAAATTTGTATAGATGTAAATAAAAAATGAGAAGGGAGAATTCAAAGTTGGAGTGAAACACAAAATTCAAACTAGTTATAGCTGATGACAAACATAAATAGCATGAGATAGCTAACATTTAACAGTAATTAAAATGAGAAATGAATTTAATAAGAGTTAAGGGAAAATTTAAGGAAGACCTTGCAAGTAAAATATCATATTTTATGCTTCACAACACTGCACCAAGTAAATGAAATTTTTGGAAGAGAAGAATTACAGCAGGCAGTGGAAAACAGAATGGAAGAATGGATGAGGATGGAAATAGGGAGACTACAGCAAGTACAGGAACAAATTAAGTTTAAACTGTTAGGTCTCGGGATCCAAGCTCATGATGTGCAAATAGAAAAGGAAAGTAAGCCCAAGAATCATGCTGGAATAAAACAACATATAATTTGGTGGGGTTTAAATTAGTTTTAAATATAAGGAACTGAAACAATGTAATGCAGTGAAAATAAATGGTTCATGTTTCAGCTTTGACATTTACCTGCTGTGTGCCTTGACAGGGCAAGGTAAATAACTTACTAAAGTGTAATTTCCTTCTCTATACGATGTAGATGACGTATAGATAGGATAATATATACTGAAGTGATTACAGGGAAAAATATGTATAAAACTTAGCATGACACCTGGCTACTGTATGAATTTAATAAATAACACTAGCATTATGAACATTAAGGAGAAAACATAATGCAAGATGTCTTCAAGACCCTTGTCTGTATGAACTGGAAGTCTGGACCATAGTTCACAGGATGGTCAAGGATATACTGTTATGGGGTGGGGTAGGTAGAGGGAAATTATAGTACAATACAGTATGTATCTGGTTTGTGGCTATGCGCTGAATCCAAGTGGAATTAGAGCAAAACCGATATGAGCACATAGTTCCTACTAAAGAAGTGGTTTTATTTTCCTTTTAGTTATTGTCTTTCAAATTCCATTATTCTATTTTGTTTTAATGTGTTTTATTTTTCCCTACTGGTAATAATGGTCTAACACAACACAACCAATTTAAATTCAGCCTATTGATAATACAGAACATGTTATACCACATGGGACTCTGACCAAATTCCCTAACTCTGCTTGCCCACAGAGATTATATTCATAAACATTTCTTCAGCCATTATCCAAATTAGAAATGAGAAGTAAACTTTTATATAAACATAGTTTGAAAGCAGGTGGTGTTTTGATTATTTGCATTTGAACATTCTAATGAAGCCATGAGAAATGAATAGATGGTAATTTATTGAAAGAAATGAAAAGAGTTTTTAGTTGAAATCTCAGGGTGAGAAGAATGCTTCATGAAATCACCAAGTATAAAATTTAAATTCTCCTGCTGAGTTAAATATGCCTTGACAATGTCAACGAACTTGGAGAAAAATGACAAATTACTATTATATGCTCAAGTTTTTGAAAGTCATGCTGTTTGCTATTGTAAATATTGCAAGGTACTACTGAAAAGCCTGTTTTATATTTATCCTCATTTTTGTGTGAAATATTTTGCCTTTTCCATTGCTATAAACTACAGCTGAGTTCAGAAAATATAAAGATTATTAAATTTTTCCCCTGTTAGAGGAAATGGCAGTGTGTAGCAGAGTTCTAACTTTAAATTTTATTTCATAATTTTAATCTCAGCTACTATCTACAAAAACCACAAACTCCCTTATCCTCCATATGACTGCAAATATATATGTTAACTTTTTGAAAATGTTTTTACTCTTATTGTTGAATATGCAGTTATGGAGTCCAGTAAAAGTAGAAACTGTCCAATTATACCAGGAAGTTTTTTATTTCTATTGAAAATAAGGCTACCAGAGGACCAGGAAAAAATAATTGACAAGTGACATGTAACATAAAACAAAAGAAATTGAAAAAGTCCTCCTCTCTAATTATAACACTGAAAGAAATGTTCTTGTTTAAAATTTTGAAGCCTGTGGAAATTATTTCTATTTTTAAAGATAAAAGTATTTTTGATCAGCATAATGTTAAAATAAAACAAAGGATAGTCAGAACTGTCTTATATGAATTGATAATTATTATGTACTAACTTTTAAATGACAGAGGTAGAATAATTTATGGCTAGTTGCAGATTTATCTTAATAAGAGCAATAATTTTGACATATGATAATGTTTAATGCTGCCACCATTAAATACTGATTCCTAAAATAGAAAATTTGGCTTCATAATTTATTGCTTCTTCTCTCTGATTCTCATGCCAAATCAGTCACCAGTTACTATTAATATAATCTGGCAATATCTCTTAAAATTGATCACTCTTCTCCATCATTCACACCCCTGCTTTAATGTAGGCTTCTAATGTGATCTTCCTTCATTTGAACTATCATGTTTCATTTTCAGTGCACTTTTCCTCCTAATAAATACTAAAAACAGCTTATAGAATTATTTTCTTAAAAAGAAACCAATGATTTACTCCATTATTCATTAACTAATTTTGTTATGCAATTAAAGGGTATAAAAGCTACTTTGTTAATTTGGCCCTCACTATCTTGACCAAACCGTTCTTCCGATATCTTTCTAGTTTATCAGTTCCCACGGATCACACTGAATGTCACATTATCCCAGACTTTTTCCTAATTTAATGTCCTTATACATTATATTATTACGTCTGCCAGAAATGATAACATCTTTTTTTTAACAGATCCATTAGCAAAATTCTACAAGTCCTTCCAGACTTGGTTCCAGTTTTGCCGTCACAATGAAACTGTCACTGACGTCTTCAGGAAAATTTGATTACTTAGCCTTTGATATGTTCTTAACAATTCATTCTTAACCCTGTAGTAAAATTTTACACATCGTGATCACATCAATTTGTTAAGGCCTTTGTTTTCTAAAATGAATTATGAGACCTTTAAGAGCCTGATACACAAAGACAGTTCATAGGAGAGCTTGGGAACGTGTATGAAATGCAAATTCTCTGGCTCCACTCAAAACTTCTAACTTAAAACCTGCACTTTTAACAAGATGCACATGTGGTTATCATGTATACTAAAGTTTAAAAAACACTGCCGTAGGGAAAACGTGTGTGTGTGTGTGTGTGTGTGTGTGTGTGTGTATTTCCACCTATCCTTTTTTGGGCCAATTATAAAAGCTTAAGTAAAATTTACAGAATGAAGAAAATTTTGTTTGAGTGTATTGCTATGAATTTCACTAATGAAGCTGATTGTGTTACTTTGAATTGCTGGTTATGGACTAGTGCACTCTAGGCTGTGAGCCACTCCTTTGCCTAAACTCACTGAAGAGAATTTTAGAAAAACTCAAGCAGCTCTTCTGTCATACATGGGCAATGAAATAGCAGGGCTAGTTGCAAGAGGATATGCAGAATAGAGATTCAGAATCAATGCAAGCTCATTTCATTTAAGATAATAATATTCCTCAGTAGATCATAATAGAAACTCATCTTACATTACACGTTTGTAAAACTGAAGAAACATGTCCCTGTGGGATGTAGGTTAAATGCTAAAAGATAATTTTTTTTATTTCAGAATATTATGGGGGCTAAAAGATAATTAATAAAACCACTCTGTACGGCCTTTCAAAAATACCACTAGTTGCCAGTGCTAAATGTTCTTCTCTCCCTTGCTTTAAAATTGGATCCTTAGCACTGTGGGACTATTAGTTGTTGATGAAAGGATTAATGGCTTAATATATTTCTTCTGTAAATGGGGGTTGGAGTAGAAAATTAGTAAGTTGAAACTTTTCCACTCTTGGTACATGGATATAGTCCAGAGATTAAATGTTTTGCTTTATTTATATGATCTTTAGATATGGAATATTAAGTTGAAATTATGTCTTTTCATACTGACCCTATTCACATTTCTATCTCTTAGATAATGAAAATATCACACAATTAAAAGCTTTTGAGTCTGTGTCATTGTGAATTGGCCAAGAGGAAGTGAATCTGCCAAAAAACAAGTAGAACAGCTGTGAAGATGCCAACACAATTGAGTACTCTATCTCTACATATTTCTAAATATGGCAATTTATTGGACACTTATAGGCATGGAATGACAATGGGGTCAATTCAACCATAAGGCAGTGCTGAGACACCTTCATTATGACCTTACTCTGGCATAAGTTATGTCTTAATAAATGCACATGTAGTCACAGATTGTATGTGCAGATGGATAAAAAAAAGAAAGTGTAAGACATGAAACATGATGCCCATCTTTCAGATGATCATTCTGGAAATATTGCTTAATCAATTAAGTAAAAATAGGCAGAAATATTTCTTTTTGTTAGAGAAATACTATATTTTATGCATAAAATGAATATTTCAAATTAAATATTAAAAAGAAACAGGTTAAATATACTATATTTTTTCTCCTCAAATACCCTTTATCATTGTGCAATTCTTATTTTACTCTGTTCGTTTTCAAATCTAGGTAAATTCAAAATATCAGAATTCACTTGTCTTCAGGCACAATGATGACCATGTGGCAAAATGAAAGCCATCACACTGCAGAGATCTACTTGGTTTCTAATTTCCACAATTACCCTCAGGTTTTTCCTTCAAAGACAAAACTGTTGATGAAGGCTTTTCCATAAGATTATTTCAACTCTCCCTTTAAATTTCTTGGTCTCATCAAATACTCCACAGCACAAACTGAGTTTCATACCTGGGTGGGACGATTCTTGGGTCATGTTCCAAAAAGTCATCTGTAAGTCAGAAATAAAATTGTGTACCTAGTAATTGACACATTCAATAAAAATGCAGTTAACACTATACATCAAACACTGTGCCAAGATTTGAATATTTCCTTCCCTCCCAAAATCAAAAATTGTATGTAGTAATGAGAGTTTCAGCACTAGCCAAAAAAAAAGCTATTTATCTCAATGAAGTTGTGTCATTGTTTCATTGAAGCTTTCTCATTTAGTTTTCTTTTCATTCATGGAAGAGCTGGTCATGTAATTAAGGAAGATGAAAGAAGTGCTTAGCATTTACTAACCATGTGTTATATGCTGGCTTATTTAAATATGGTAGGCCAATTATATGTAAAACTCTGAAGTAAACTGAACATATTCCAAAATAAAGCATTGTCTTCTCTCCTCATTTATTGGACTGGATTCAACCGCCCTACCTTTTCAGTCAAAATAGCTCCGTTTAAATTCAAAATAAATGATCCTTTAGTCAATTTTGAGTACAACAATGACTATAACAATGTTTTAGTCAACAACGAATTGCATATATGATTGTGGTCCTGCAAGATTATAATGAAACTGAAAAATTCAAGCCTAGTGATGTCATAGCCATCACCACGTCACAGCACAACAGATTACTAACACATTTGTGGTGACGCTGGTGTAAGCAAACCTAATGTGCTCCCAGTTATGTAAAAGTATAACACATACAATTATGTACAGTTCATAATACTTGATAATAATAATAAATGACTATGTTACTGCTTTATGTATTCACTATACTATACTTTTTATTGTTAGAGTGTACTTCTATCTTTTTAATTAAAAAATGTTAATTATAAAACAGTCTCAGGCGGGTCCTTCAGGATGTATTCCAGAAGAAGGCATTCCTATCACAGTAAATGATAGCTCCGAGTGTGTCGTTGTCCCTAAGACCTTCTGGTGAAGCGCGATGTGGAGGTGGAAGACAGTAATACGGAAGATCCTGACACCACGCAGGCTAGGGTAATGTGTGAGAGTGTGTGTATTAGACTTTAACAAAAAAGATAAAAAGTAAAAAAAGAAAAAAATAGGAAAAAAAGAAGAGTAAACCTATAGAGATAATGTTTTTTCACAGCTATACCATGTGTTTGTGTTTTAAGCAAAGTATAATTACAAAGGAGTCAACAAGTTAAACAAAAAAGGTTTATAAAGTAAAAAAGTAGTAGTAAGATGTTTAATCTATTAATGAAAGAAAAATATTTTATACCTTTAGTGTATCTTTATAAAGTCTATACAGTAGTGTACAGTAATGACCGACACCTTCGCATTTACTCATTCCGTACTTACCACCTCATCCAGAGCTACTTCTGTCCTAAAAGCTCCGGTCATGGTAAGTGCACCCCACAGATACACCATTTTTAACGTTTATGCTGTATTTTTTCTATGTTTATGTATGTTTACATACACAAATACTGTGTGAGAATTGCCTGCATATTCCTTACAGTAACATGCTGTATAGGTTTGTAGACTAGGAGCACTAGGCTGTAGCATATGGCTAAGTGTGTAGTAGGCATACCATATAGCTCTGTGTAAGTACACTCTATGTTTGTACAATGATGAAATTGCCTAATGAAACATTTGCAGAAAGTATCTTCATCATTAAGCAACACATGACTGTACTTGGACTAATTTAAAAATAAATAACCTTCTCAATTTGAGTAAAAGATAAATGATGACATTACCAAAACCTCAATTTCCTTTTTTAAATTTCTAAACCCACTGAAGTGCGGGTACTCATAAAATAAAAAAGGCTCTTAAATGTTATTGTTTTTATTCTTAATTTTATATTTAAAAATACTTTTTTTAAATAAAATGAAGATGGGGGATCGGTAGACATAAGAAAAAGAAAGGAAAAAAGGAAGAAAAAGCAAGCAAGCAAGCAAGCAGGCATTTTACAAACTTCACACAAAACTGAAGGAAAAGGATAACATTTATTCAATAGATACTATATACACTTTTAACATCTGTATATTACTTACTATCCAAACAAAGTGTTTTAGTACAATACAGATACACTAAAATTATAAGCAGATATCAAATAAGTAATTTTTATCAGTATGCCAAGAAAAGTAGGTAGGGATGTATAGCCGTATTTCAATAATACACAGTCATTGAAATTGATGATCAAGGAGGCATTTTAATCTTCCAAATTCTAGTTTAACAATTTGCTTAAACCATTTTTTCCCTAAATAAATAACATTATATCCAATCTCTGGCACTCATTTTAGAAGCACGCCATAAAGAACGTATGTTTAAATTACTGTGCAATTCAAAACTCTAGTACTTTTACTATTATGCAAATAAGCAAATGGTATTAGATTTTAATCAAATGTCCTCAAAGTTAAATGATAGTTTGGCACTTTTATTGCATAATTGCCTTACAGTTACACTTCCACAGTATTTTGAAGTTACAAATTTATCATTTATGTCAAGCAATTCCAAATTAGAAGATAAGACCATCCTTGGGAACTGTTATAAAATCCTCCACCATACAATTTAAGAGAAATAAGTCAGTTTACCTTAACTCTTACCTATATTCTGGGTGTGTTGGAAAAGGCTCAAAAGAAGACTAAAATTAAGTTTCTTTAAAATGTCTTACTAATATTTTTGAATGGTTTATGCCAAAAAAAGAGAGAAATGGTAATGCAATATAGATGCGATTATTAGTTGTGAAAGATTTAGTAGCATATTAATGTTCATTTTGATCTAGACTAACAGTAAAAACACCGTAATACATAATAAACGTATTTTGAAAGTATTTTCCAACTTTCTAATGATAATGTCAAAGAAGTTGATTATATTAACCAGTTTACTTTAATAACATTGACAAGAAAATTGCTATTCAAGTATTTGTGTATTTTCTAAATAAAAAGTAGAGAAAATTGAAATTTAAACAATCTTTTTTAAATTTTAAATACCACCTTCTTTCCATTTTTCCATCTTATTCAGAATTCAGATAAAGGGAAGAACAACCCTTGTGACCAACACATGCACTTATTCACTTACTCTCTCTCTCTCTCTCTCTCTCACACACACACACACACACACACACACACACACACACACACAGTGAAGGGAGAAACGGGGGTAGATTTCTTTCCCTTCAGCTATAAGGCCAGGCCTGGGTGTAGGAGCATATGTTTTATGAAAAAGGGAAGCTAAACTGTAAGTTCCAGAGTAGAAATTTGCTCTTTCATTTTTTCAACTGTTTGTGATAGGAACTGCCATTTATTTTGAAAGAGTCATTGGCTCTAGAATTAGATAAGACTCTACAGTAGGAATTCATATGCTGCCTATCTAAGGCTTACTGAAGTCCATGTCCTGAGAGATGATATAAAAGCTCAGTTCAGCAGAGCAGTAATGAATGAAGATTGCACAACTTTCTGAAGCTTCCTTTCTTCTAAACAATTGAGAACATGAGCATTGTGAAAGTCATGACATCATTCAAAGGGACCAAGGAGATGTGATTAGAAAATAAACAAAACAAACCAAAAATCACTTTTTAGAAATTGCTCTGAGTTGGAAAAAATGTCACAATTAGGTCCACATAAATTGATCACTAACCTCCTCTGCTTATGGCCAAAACCCCAAAATAAACAAAAACCAAATGTGATGATTAATTGATGTTTCATCTTGACTGGGTAACGCTTTTTACCCAGACAGCTGGTAAAACATTATTTCTGGGTGTTTCTGTGACGACGTTTCCAGAAGAGATTAGCATTTGAAGCACTAGATTGAATAAAGAAGATTCACCCTTAACATTGTGATGTAGGGATCACCTAATCTACTGAAGGAGGAACATAGTAAAACGGTGGAGAAAAGGTGAATGAATTTTCATTCTCTCTTCTTGAACTGTAACATCCATCTTCTCCCACCCTGAGATATCAGAGCTCTGGTTTTATGGACCCTCACCCTCCAAGGTTCACACTAGCAGCTCGCCTGTTTCTTGGGCCGTCAGAATCAGACTAAGTTGTACCTCCAGCTTTCCTGGCTCTCTGGTTTGCAGAGGGCATTTCATGACACTACTTGTCCTCCATAATCGTGTGAGCCAATTCCCGTAGCCAAATTTCCTCTTATATATCTCTAGCTACGTATCTATCATCCATCTATCCGTCTATATACTATTGGTTCTGATTCTTTGGAGAACTCTAATACAACAAACAGTAGATAAATTGATATGAGAAAACAGGCAATAATTCTTCATCTAATATAGACTGATTTTCACAGACATAGTTGAAATTTCATATATATGAATGGTACTAGAAATTTTGACTTGAAGTTCTGCAACTGAGACCAAAAGAAAAATCAAGATTTTTGAAACTCTTTACAAAAATAGAAATAAAGGAGATAACACAACTGAAGCAAAGACAGATATGCCAATTCTGGTCTAAAACTGGCACTAATATAGTTTGTATAGTTACTCAAGGTAATAAAGTAACAATGCTTCATTTCATTTTTGTGAGGTTCAGGTTGGTTTATGATCATTAAGGCAAGCACACATACACATGCACACATACACACACACATCCCTTCCTAAAAACACACCCCCCTCAAAGAAACAAACTTTATACTATCTATTCAGAGTTTAAATTCAATTTTGGAAAAGATAGATAATACCATTACAATTATACTCAAACATAGGAGGACAAATCCAGAATAGAAAGTCTTCTGCTTAATTACCAAAAGATTCCAAATACAGCAGTTGACTAAGTCATGATAGGAATTACATAACAGATAGATGGGGTTTAACTTGAAATCACTAAAGCTCTTATGAGAGATAAAACAGCCTTGTAAAAAAGGAAGAGTAACGATTATGCAGAATGAGGAATCTTTCATTATTTTTTATGTTATTTCCTAACTTCACCATAAGTAAATTCACAAGTCTCTCTACTTGAGTTTCTAGATCTAAGTAGAAAATGGGTTACAAATGTTTAAACAGTTTACCATCCCTATCTGGTATGTATTAGTGGAACTATGTTGTCCAGCTCTACCAATTAGTTCAGTAGTCTAATGTGCTGTCCTTTCATTTAAAGTCTGAATTGAGTGATTATATGATCCTAAGTCACAGGAAGCTTCTTTTCTATCCCCACCAATACCTCCCTGCACAGTCCTAACAACTCCTAGAAAAACACAGGATTCCAGGGTATAACCCAGGGGAGTGATTAGATTTAAGTACCTTGATTCATTAAGTGAAAACTAGAGAGGCTGATTATTGAGCTATGTTGCCTTATTTATTGGTGTTATTGCTGCTTTATAGAGTTCAGTTGAAAGGTCCTGTTTTCCTTTTCATAGAATTCTTCTACCACTCAATGATGTTGTTGTCAGAATTATGGCACCCAGCTGGCTAAGGAAAGGTGTTTTCTTGTGCTGTGACACCTGACTCTTGAAGCCTGACCATGTGGCTCTGGTCTCTGCAGAGTACTGTAGCCAATGAAATCTGCTTTTTTCAGCAGAAACTATAACTATTTTTAAAGATATTGTGGGAATCAACGATTATCATCATCACCTCAAATTTGTGAGTGATTCATGATGATATGTGTGTCCTGAAGGAAGATGAGGCAGACTAGTAGAAGCCAGTCTTTCCCAAATATCCTCTGTAGTATGCCCACATGAGCATTCTAGCTCCCTTTGATTTCTATTCAAACCAGACCTTCTTGTACCAGCTATCTATGATGGAGGCTTTTTACATAATCTTAATTAACAATTTTCCAAAGTGGCAAGATATAGGACAGTCTAGCATCAGAAATGTACTTACTTTCAAAATCTATCTTGTTACATCTACTGCTATCAAATACTGTCAATACTCTTTTAGGTTGTACCATATATTCTCATGTTGTGTGGTCACAGCATGATGAGTTTATGAGAGACATTCTTTAAATCTCAGAAGAAAGAATGTGAGCCTCACTCCTGTCTCTCCCAGAAAACCTATAATGTGTTTTCAGATTGTCAACGTGGGGCCTTCAATTGGCCCATAGGTATGTATATAGGTGGAAGACTGATTATATCAGCCTATAATCAAAATTATTTATTTATTTGTTTATTTTACTTTTGGATTTATTTTCATTTAGGTTTTTTTCTTGCAGTAAAATATACATGACATAAAATTTACCATTTTAACCATGCTCAAGTGTACAATTCAGTGGCATTAAATACATTCATTCACATTGTTGTGCAATGGCATCATGTTCCATTTTCACAACTTTTTCAACATCCCGGTGAAAACTCTACCTATTAAATAACTGTTCTACTTTGTGTCTCTATGAATTTGCCTATTCTAAATACATCACATAAGTAGAATCATACAATATTTGTTCTTCTGTGTCTGGCTTATATTACTTAGCCTAATGTTTTCTAGGTTCATCTATGTAGCATATATCAAAAGTTAATTTGTTTTTATGGCTGAATAATATTCCATTGTATGAATATATTACATTTTATTTCTCCGTTCATCTGGTGATGGACACTTGGGTTGTTCTTCTTTTTGAAAATTGTGAATAATGTTGCTATAAACAAATGTCTATTTGAGTCCCTGTTTTCAGTTCTTTTGGACATTTACCTAGGAGTGGAATTGCTTAGTCACACGGTAAGTCTATGTTTAATTTTTGTTTGTTTGTTTAGACAGAGTCTCATCTGTTGCCCAGGCTGGAGTGCAGTGGTATAATCATAGCTCACTGCAACCTCCAACTCCTGGGCTCAAGTGATCCTCGTGGCTCACCCTTCCAAGTAACTAGGACTTCAGGCACACGTCACTGTAACAGCTAATATTTTCAAATTTCTTTTAGAGACGAAGTCTCACTATGTTGCCCAGGCTGTTCTTGAACTCCTAGCCTCAAGCAATTCTCCTGCCTCAGACTCTCAAAGTGCTGGTATTACAAGTGTGAGCCACCATGCCCAGCCCATATTTAACTTTTAGAAGAACCAGCCGTGCTTTCCCCAGTGGCTGCACTATTTTATGTTCCCATAAACGGTACATCAGGTTTCCAATTTCTCTACATCCTTGCCAACACTTGCTATTATTATTATTATTGTTATTATTATTTTTTGACAATAGCCATTCCTAGTGGGTGTGAAGTAGTATCTTATGGTTTTGATTTGTATTTCCCTAATGAGTAGTGAGATAGAGCATCTTTTCATGAACTTACTGGGTATCTGTATATCTTCTTTGGAGACAATTTTCATGCTTTCACCAGAACAATGTTTCTTAACCTATGGAAATTTCTCTTTCTTCAGATTGCATTTGGCAATGTCTGGAATCATTTTTGCTTGTTACAACTGGGGAGTACTATTGGCATCTGCTGGATAAAGGACAGGGATTTTGCTAAAACCCCTAAAATGAACTAGACAGTCTCACAGAGCAAATAATTATGTAGGCCAAAATACCATTAGTGTCAGGGGTGATAAATATTGCTTTATAAATTTTTCTGTATAAATGCAGCTTACTGTTTTCACTCCCAGACTCCCTCCAGCTGGGATTTCCTGATACTAAGATTTTGCAGCCTTGTTGATAAATTGTCAAGTGCTTAAGCACAATCACATAACATTTCCTTGAATTAGAGTTTATAAGCAAAATTTCATTATAAATGAAATTAAAAGCTAAGAAACACATTTACTCAAAAATATAATACTTTTTTTCAAATCAAAGTTGAGCTAAAATAAGAAGTTAGAAAAACACATATATATTAACGGAAAATATTAAATTGTGTCAAACTAATTGTAAGTTAGAGCTTGGAGACGATTTAACAGATTGACTGCCACACTAGAAAAGACATTTTTTTCCCTGGGGCATGGTTTTTTATTACAAAAATAGAATAAAACTTCAAAAACAAAATAATCCTTTGTAATTTAATGAAAAATCTGTGGGTTTTTTGTGATTTTTTTTTCTGTGTGCGAGTTATATATAACTTGAAAAATAGTTCTCGTGGCTCCCAACGTGAAGAGACGTGTAAGTTACATGTGCTTCATGAGGCCCCGGACTCAACACTAGGGTGAGTTAAATACAACTCACCTGGTGATTAATGTGTTAAAGATACAAAATGTGACTGTGTGTACATTTGTGTTTTACTGCTTGGAAGAAATACATCAAAATGTTATGATAGTTAATACTGAGTATTTGGAGTATGGATAACAATTATTATTTTTATTATTTTCACAATCAGAAAAATAATAATGTCATTTAATAACATTTTTAAACAGAATATAGATTCTAAAATCTGACCCACAAATGCAATTAAATAATTTATACCAAAAATAATCTTGCAGTTTGGTGCAGAGAGAACAGTCATTTCAATAACAGTGCTGTGCAGTTTATATATCTAAATGGAAAATTAATAATCTTGATTCAATAATCTTAACCCTAATAATCTTCAGAATAACCATAATAAACCTCAGATCCATAGTATACATGGAAGTTTATTACAGATGTAGTATGTGAAAGATATAAATATGAAAGAATAAATAATGAAAGTTTTAGAAGAAACATAAAACATCTTCATAATCATATAGTAGAAAAATATACTCAAAAAAGGACTAGAAAAGAACAAATCATGAAGGAAAATAAAAATGTACAAATTGGACAATATTAAAATTAAGGAATATTATTTTCAAAAGGCACTATTAAGGTAAAAGGACAATTCGTAGAGTCAGAGAAAACATCTGAAATGAATATATTCAACCTCACATCTGGAATGCATAAAAAATCCTTATAAATTAATAAAAAACATAAAAGTAGGCAAAATATCTTAAATAGGAAAATCACAAAAGGTATAAAATATCCAATATAATTATTAAAATATGCTCAACTTTATTAATCATTAGTTAAATGTATACTTAACCCAAATACAACAATACAGTAGACACACTAGAATAGTTAAAATAGAAAAAACAAACAAAAAAAGCTTCAAACTCTAATAATTGTCAAGAATGTAGAGCAAACAAATCTCCTACATTGGTGATGGAAATATAAATAGGTACAACCTACAACCATATTGCAAAATTGTTTGATGACATCTAGTAAAGCTTATCACCATACACTTCGAATCAGCAGTTCCTTTCCTAGGCATTTATCAAAGAGAAATGCTTAAATATATTTGCCAAGAAAATCTGTATAAGAACAAACACAATAGCTGCATTTATAATAGTTGAAAATTGTTAACAACACAAGTATCCCCAACTGTGCAGTGGAAATGTAAACATAGTATACTACAACAATCAAAGGCATTACAGCAATGAAAATTAACAAATCACAGCTACACAACAACACAAATGACTCTCACAGACATTATTTTGAGAAAAAGATGTCACATATGAAAGAGAAAACACAGAATGATTTTATTTATACAAAGTCCAAAAATTCACACAATTAGTCTATGGTGTAAGAGTCAAGACGGTGGTTAGCTCATGGGATGGATTGTGACTGAAAGACAAGAGAGATTTGAGTTGCTGGTTAAGCCCTATTTTTTGTTGTGAATACCGTTTAATGGATGTGTTTGTTCCATTTGTGAAAATTCATTGAGCTTAAATATAAGATTTCACATCTTTTCAGTGTGTATTTTACTCAGTAAAATTCATAAAGAAAATGTTAAGAAAATAAACTCATTTTCTGAATATAAAAAAGATTCTTTTTATGCCCATCATACTTGGATTATAGTGCTTTTTACTCAATAGAAAATAAACTTTTATTCTCATTATACAATAGCTTGCAAAGACCTTTTGTTCAGATGGGGTATCTCTGTTTAAGGCCAATAAGGAATATGAGGAAATGACATAATTGTTAGGGTGGGGACACAGGAGGAGCTCATGGAGTAGGTGGGAGAAAGAATTCTCACCCAAAGAATAGAATAGAAAGTAGTAAAAAGTTTATTTTACTTTCTTGGGAAAGAAAGAGGGAAAAAAAGTGAGAAAGAGACAGAAAGAAGGGAAAATAGCACAGCACTGAAAATAGTGGGAAATGCTGGCAAATGAGGAGAAACAGCTTGGGGTTTTTAAAGGTTAATTTTTTTTTTCCTGCAGACTGATAACAAAAGTAGCTATGAGATGTCAGGGAGTTGGCTTCCCTCTTTCTCTTTCCCTAGGAGACAGGTTTGTCCTTGGGATGTGATTTTTGGCAGGAACTGAGGCAGGCAGCTCCAGACGCTATTGTCTGCTTAGGACTCTTCAAGGCTGGGAAACAAACTCTTAAGAGATAGCAAGTTAGGCTTGAAGAGAAGTTGAGTCCCAGGTGTTTAATCAAATGAAACAAAGGGACAGTTGTGCTGTGAGTTTTTCTTTAAAGGGACAACTGTGTGCTGATAATTTACTTCTCTTACTTTCTGTTTAATAGTGTATTTCCCTCTGTTAGATGGGTTATTAATAAGACCACCTTTCAATAATCTTCCTCAAACTCCAGCTCTTCATAAAAAAGAGGATAAATTATTCACACACAAATAATTTGCAATTAAGTTAGAAAATATACGTAAAACTTATCACAAATCCTAATACAAATACTCAATTCATATAATTTAATTTTTTTCAACCTACTTAAAAAATTCCAAGTGACACCTATGAAATAATGTAATATTCAGATCCATAAGAAATTAAGTTGAGAACTAAATAACTTTGTGAAATAAAATCAAATCTTAAGCCCCTAAGTCAATTAAATAGATTCCCTCTTGGTCAAGGGGACTACCCTCCCCCCTCAAAAAAATACCTTAAAGTTGAGTTGCTGGCAGTGAGGAGAAGGGACATCAGACACACCCAGTTATGCCCTATCCTTTTAGAGTTATTTTTTTGCAACAATAACTACAAAATCATTAACAAGCCATGTAATACAAAGGTTAAACCACACCTTCAGGTCATCAATTTACTTAACAGATCACTTGAGTATGGGTATATGTCTGGTGGTTTGTCTCTCATTAACAGAATTCCTTAACTTAAAATATTGCAGCCTCTAGACAAAGCTTCATTTTTTTAAGCAATTACAAATCGAAGAATCTTTAAAACCATCTATAACCTGTAATCCTCTGCTTTGAGATGTCCTACCTTTGGGGGCCAAGCCAATATATACCTTCCATGTATTGATTTGTGACTTTATATGTAATTCCTGTCTCACTAAAATGTATAAAACCATACTGTAACCCAAGCACAGTGAGAACACTTATTCCAGACATCTTGTGTGTGGCTCTCCAGGCAACGGTCATACTGGTCACATATTTGACTCAGAATAAACCTCTTTAAATTATTTTACAGAGTTTGGGTTCTTTTCCATTGACAAAATGAATTAAATTTTCTTAGGTAGTTAGCAAGGGACTCTGGGTCTCCTAGGGATGAAAGTGGTTGTCTTGCCTTGGTACAATCTCCCCACCTGGGAAGGACAAGGGTGGGTCCTAGACCCCCATCTTGGTCCTGTGTCACCCTAATCCTGTCTCCAGCAACTGCCATACCTGGGGAAGGAAGGAATATCCTATGAGTCTGCCAATCAGAACTTAGAGTGCCCGCTGCAAAAGCATGCAAAGGACTCTCTAGCCCATGGGCCAAACAGTATAGGTACCATGGAGTCCAGAAAGTGACCTGGAACCCAGATGTGTAGTAAGGCTCAGATCATGTGACTCCCAACCGTCCAATCAAAGTGGTTCCATGGTAACCTCTGAACCATGAGGGAGGTCCCAATTCTAGAACTATAGAAGAAGACACAGACCATGACCAGGCCCTCTTCTGGCCCTTCTGCTCTCCATTTGCTGCCACACTGGGTCTGGTCATCATCTGTGGCATATGCATCATGCTCTTTAAAGCTGTGTCTTGCTCTTGCTCTATAATCCTGTCATTCTCTCTTCAATAAACCTCATTTTCATGCTTGCCTTACTTCGATGTGTCTGGTCATTCTTCAGCCAAGAGCCCGCAAAAAACCGACATTTCAGACTAAAACCTGGCAGTTTCATTTTGCGTTTAGCAATTGACCACCTTGATCAGCATTTATCTTCACAATTGCTTAATCTTGTGTTACCAGCACACATGGCAAGCCCTCCTGCTGCCACATCTCTCATCTAATAAGCCCTGCTAGATGCTGCTGGTAGTGATCATCATCATTTATATTTGTCATGAGATATAAACCATGAAGCTCTAAGATGAATATATCTACTCAAACCTCAAAATGCCAAGTGACAGTTGCTTTCACAATTTTAAGGAGACTGTCATAATATATTGCTACTTTAACTGGGTTTCCACTAAAAATTCACACTAGCTAGCTCAATAACCTAAGCATTCTTGTTAAGAATGCAGGAAAAAATTAGTTAAAAGAAGTATAGGAGGGCATTTACTATCCCCAAGTGGAACAAAGGTTCAAAACATGTATGGATGATACCACTCTCGCCTGGTGCCATTCTACATAACAGTAGTCCACTATATTATAGGTTCTTCCAGGAATCTGATTTTAAAAGATCAAGATAGAATCCAAGGTACTCCTGGGAACTAGGTGAGCCAATAGTATAAATTTCATTTCAAGGACTAGAGAAACCAATGTCCCAGGTCATGCAAGCAGGTAGGAAATAAAGGAGGAATTCTTCCTTTCTCTTTGTTTGTTTGTTTTATTCAGGCTATAGATGGATTGGATGATGCCTACCACACTGCAGAATGTAATCTACTTTATTGAGTCCACTGGTTCAAATGCTAATGTTTCTGGAAACACCATCACAGACACACCCAGAAATAACATTTAACCTGATATCTGAGCATCCCATGATCCAGTCAAGTTGACACATAAAATTAGCTATCATAGCTACTAATCGATTGATCTGAGAATAGAAAGATTATCATAGGTTATATGGTGGGGTCTAATGTAACTATGTGAGCCCTTTAAAGGTAGAGAGTTTTTCCCAACAATCAACAGAGTAGGAAGTCACAGTGATTTAAAGAGGCAGAGGCACTGGCCTTATAATATCTGGCTTGAATATGAGGTACAGTCTTATGAGGACATGAAGATGCGGGTAGCTTTTAGAGGCAGAGGTTGGCTCTAGTTGATAGCCAGTAAGGAATGGGAGATCTCAGTTTTGCAATTACAAAAAAAAAAAATGAATTCTTCTGACAATGAGTAATGTTAATAGAACCCCAGAAGAGACCAGAGTCCTCACCAAGACTTGATGTCAGCCCGGTGGGACACAGAGCAGAGAATTCCATCACGCTGTGCCAGATTTCTGCCCCACAGAACCGTGTTGCTAATAAATGGATGTTGTCCTAAACCACTGTGCTTGTAGTAAATTGCTATGTAACAATAGAAAACTAGTATATCAGTGTTAATACTTGCACATAGGTAAAAGGTATCCTATTTGGCATAATAAATAAATAACAGTATTAATAGTTACATAAAATATATAAAAATGGCATGCTTAAACGAGATTAAAAATTAAGACGTGATTATTTATTTATTTATTTATTTATTTATTTATTTATGTATTTTTTGAGACAGTCTTGCTCTGTTGCCTGGGGTAGAGTGCCATGGTGTCAACCTAGATCACAGCAACCTCAAACTCCTGTGCTCAAGCAATCCTCCTGCCTCAGCCTCCCAAGGTAGTCTAGAA
>CAUYMX010115485.1:0-11579 GCA_963573855.1 Lepilemur septentrionalis | reverse complement strand
GAGGAAGAAGCCAAGACCCAGAGGTGCTGACCCAGCATCGTGGTGGAGCCCAGGGCCCCCTGAGTTACAGAGCTGCTGTCTGGTGACCTGAAGCTGTTCCAGCCCCTGGCAGCCCAGGTTGGGTAGTGCGACTTTGGCCTTCCCAATCTCATAATGTAACCTGAGAATGTTTCTCCTCTTTGCAATCTATAAGAACCTGAATGACATATCGGCTATATCAAAACAACTCTGAGACTCAGTTTTCCTGCCTGTGAAATGGGAATGACTCCATATCTTGTCTGTTGTGAATAACGCTGCAGGGAATATGAGAATGCAGGTATCTCTTCGACACACTGATTTCGTTTTCTTTGGATATATATCCAGAAGTGGGATGGCTGGATCATATAGTAGTTCATTGTTCGTTTTTTGAGGAACCTCCGTACTGTTTTCCATAATGGCTGCACTAATTTGCATTGCTACTATCCGTGTACAAGGCCAGTTCCCTTTTCTCCACACCCTTGCCAACACTTTTTATCTTTCATCTTTTTGACAATAGCCATTCTAACAGGTCTGGGGGGATATCTCATTGTGATTTTGATTCGCATTTTCCTAATGGTTAGTGATGTTGAACATTTTTCCATATACCTGTTTTCTTGGAGAAATGTCTATGCAGGTCTTTTGCCCACTTTTTAATAGGGTTTTGTTGTTGTTGTTTTCTTGCTATTGAGTTAAGATCCTTACATACTTTGGATATTAACCCCTTAGCAGATATATAGTTTGCAAATATTTTCTCCTATTCCATAAGTTGTCTCTTCATTGTATTGATTGGTTCTTTTGCTATGCAGAAGCTTTTTAGTTTGATATTATCCCCTTTGTCTATTTTTGCTTTTGCTGCCTGTGCTTTTGGGGTCATCTCCAAAAAATCATTGCCCAGACCAATGTTAGAGCTTCCCCCTGTGTCTTCTTCTACTAGTTTTACAGTTTCAGGTCTTATGTTTAAGTCTTTAATACATACTGACTTAATTTTTTTTGAGACAGGGTCTCACTCTGTCACCCAGGGTACAGTGCAGTGACCTGATCATAGCTCACTGTACCTGGAATTCCTGGGCTTAAGCAATCCTCCCCTCTCAGCCTCTTGAGGAGCTAGAACTACAAGCATGCACCACAATGCCCAGCCAATTTTTTTTTTTGTAGAGATAGGGTATAGCTATGTTGCCCAGGCTAATCTTGAATTCCTGGATTCAAGCCATCCTCCCCCTTTGGAGTCCCAAAGTGCTGGAATTATAGGCAGTCACGAGCCATAGCATCTGGCTGAATTGATTTTTATATATGGTATGAAGTCTAAGTTCATTCTTCTGCATATGGATATCTAGTCTTCCCAACATCATTTATTAAAGAGATTGTCCTTTCTGTATGTGTGTTCTTGGCATCTTTGTCAAAAACCAATTGACTATAAATGCATGGATTTAGTTCTGAAATCCCTATTCTGTTCCATTGGTCTATATGTCTGCGTTTATGCCAATACCATGCTGTTTTGATTCCCATAGCTTTGTGGTATATTTTTAAATCAGGTAGTGTGATGCTCCCAGCTTTGTTCTTTTTGCCCAAGATTGCTGTATTTGGGATCTTTTGTGGTTCCATACAAATTTTAGAATTTTTTTTTTCTATTTCTCTGAAAAATGCCATTGGAATTTTGGTAGAGATTGTGTAGAATCTATAGACTGTTTTAGGAAGTATGAATATTTTAACAGTATTAAGTCTTCCAATCCATGAACACAGGTTATGTTTTCATTTGTTTGTGCCTTGTTTTATAGTTTTCAGTATACAGATCTCTAACTTCCTTGGTTAAATTTATTCCTAAATTTTTGTTTTTGTTTTTGTTTTTTGGTAGCTATTGTAAGTGGGATTGTTTTCTTGATATATTTTTTTGAATAGTTACACAAAAGCAAAAACATACAGCAAAGGAAATAGTCAACAGAGCAAAAAGCAACCTATGGATTGGGAGAAAATATTTGCAAACCATATGTCTGATAAGGGGTTAATATCTCAAATATGTAAGAAACTGAACTAAGAGTGTACACTGGGCTAGGCATGGTGGCTCACACATAATCCTAGCACTCTGGGAGGCGGAGCTGGGAGAATCTCTTGAGGTCAGGAGTTCGAGACCAGCCTGAGCAAAAGTGAGACCCTGTCTCTATCAAAAATAGAAAAAATTAGCCGGGCGTCGTGGTATGTGCTTGTAGTCCCAGCTACTCTGGAGGCTGAGGCAGGAGGATTGCTTGAGCCCAGGAGTTTGAGGTTGCTGTGAGCTAGGCTGACGCCACGGCGCTCTGGCCTGGGCAACAGAGTGAGACTCTGTCTCAAAAAATGAAAGAGCGTACACTGTTGGCAGCAATGGAAAATAGTAGAGCCATTATGGAAAACAAAAACCTAGAATGTTAGGGTGGCTATCACCAAAAAACAAAAGATAAAAAATGCTGGCAAGGATATGGAGATCTTTCACTCTGGTTCTAAAAAAACAGGGGTTTGGCTTTTTTTTTCCTGATCAGGGAAGCAGAGCACACTGGGCCCTACACGCTGTTCTGTTCCCTTCACGTCTTGTCCCCACTGACCGCAGGCCCAAGCCCTGCTAAAGCCGTGGCTGAGACTGTGCCCTGGGCTGACGGATGGACGAGCAGGGAGGGGAGCGAATCCTTACCCTACAGCTGGCCGAACATTCAGAATTCACCTCTGGCTTGCGAAGCCAAAGTCTCCCAAACTGTCACTGAGAAGCTCCTAATGCACGAAGGAGGGGGGTTGACGTCCTTCCCAGACAGAGGAGGACAGAGGAAACGGATGCCAAGAGAGGGATCAGCTACTCAGAGAATCCAGACACCCTCTGCCAAGGAAAATCCCACTTGTAAAAATAAGAGGATTATTTGGCTGTGAAATTTGCTTAATAATCGAGCAGGAAACTTATTTTGGTTCCCAAGGAAAAAGCCAGACATTAAGCAATGTAAATTCCTGTTTCAGCCAGGAGCCAAATAAGCGGAAAATATGAATTACTGGATTCTTCCCCGCACACCAGACCCACATTCTATTTCACAGGAATGAAACAAAGAAAATAAAGTCTCTGACATCTGGATTTTTCTCTCACCAGCAAAGTGCCAGAATGGGTCGGGGAGGGAACTGCACGCTTTTTCCCATCCTCCTTCTCTCCATGGGGGCCTCAGAATCACCCACAGAGGACCAACCATACCCCCATGTTCTTTTCTTCAGATCCTTTAGGGCTAGCGGAGAGAGTGGCTCATGACCAGGCAATGACACGAATGAGTGGTCACTGCCCCAGTGGGCAGAAGCCGCCGAGAAACACAGAGAGCAGGGCCAGCTCACCAGCCAAGTGGGGCAGGACGAGGGAAGGCTTGAGCAAATTTCACCTTTCACATAGCTCCAGAGTGTTTGTATTTGTACTAGGTAAACGTCCAACAGTTCAACAGAGAGTTGCAAAACATAACGCTCCCCACTTCTCTTTAGAAGTGGCTGATGGTACTAGCACATGTCACATTAGAGAGTTGTATGTTTGGTTTCTGATACAGATAACAACAGCTGTTACGATTTTCCGAACACTGATCCTGTGCCAGACACCGGACTGAGCACTTAGCGTGTTCACGCCTTTCACCCTCGTGATGAGCCCATGAAGCCAGTGCAGTAGTTAAGACAGAGGCCAGGGTTTGAATCTGCCTCCTCCAAACACTGGCTGTGTGGCCATGTGACTGCTCTATGCCTCAGTTTCCTCACCTGTAAAATAGTTACAATAGTATTTCTCACCTCATAATACTGATATAAAAATTGGATGAGATATTATATGACCAGCACCTGGAACATAGTATGCACCACACAAGTGTGGCATCATCATCACCATCACAGACGAGATAACTGAAGTTCAAAGATCTACTCTCAAGCTCATTGTGAAACCCCTGCCCTCCCCACGCTCTCACCCACACAGTTGCTAGGCTGCATTCTTCGAGCCTCTGTCCTCTGGACATCTCAAGACACGGGGACATCGCATCTCTCTTTTCGGGAGCCATTGTGCTGCAAGTGTAGCCGGATGTGGACCTGCCCACCCACAACAAACCTCCTTCCCCAGCCCAACACACTCCCTGGCTTCACTGGCCATGCTGTGTGCTTTTCTAAAAGGGGGCAGACACGCAACCCCATCCCGCACCAGCCAGTGTTGTTACTCTAACAACACGAGAGAATACATCAGGCAGCGGTTTCTCGGTGTCTTTCACCACTCCTCGCTGCATGTACTCTAAACACATGCCCATCCTCCCAGCTCCAAAAACAACACCCTTATTTTTAGTGAAGAAAGGAGACAGGAGAAAGATATCTGCTAACTCAAGACTATTTTGGTTTGCTTTTCCTTTGTGCCATTCTTCCCCACAAAGGAGAAAAAAGGATTAAAACTTCGCTAGAAGGACCTTACCCAATGTGATAGCATTGTGGATGCATTCATTTGTTCAGACTCTACTTCCTGAGGAGCTAATATGGGCCAGACACTGTGTCTAGTTCAGGACTCCAGCTCTGCTGATGGAACCATCGTGATACTTACAACAAAGTCTTCTTGGTATCTCAGGGTTTGCTATTCGTGTAATTTCAACTTTAATTGTAATAACTACACGTCACTGGCCCACTTCCCTGCTGGTTCCCAGGGGTCTACATCTTCTGCATAGTGCTCTTTCTTTAGTTCCTTGTCTATGGTTTCCTTTGGCTTTATGAGCATGTTTAAGACAGTTGATTAGAGTCATTGTCTAATAAGTCCAACACCTGGACTCCTGCATGGGCAGGTTCTATTAATTTCTTTCCTTTCTGTAAATGAGCCATACTTTCTTGTTTCTTTGCATGCCTTGTGATTTTTTTGTTGAATACTGGACATTTTGAACATATGGCAACACTAGAAATCAGATTCTCCTCCCTTCCCAGGGTCTGTTGTTGCTGCCTGTTGTGGGTTGCCATTGTTTTCTTGTTTTGTGAATTTTCTAAACTATTTTTGTAAAGTCTGTGAAATAAAATATTTAAAAAAAAATTAGTCAGGCTTGGTAGCATACACCTGTAGTCCCAGCTACTCAGGAGGCTGAAGTGGGAGGATCACCTGAGTCCAGGATTTCAAGACCAGCCTGGGCACCATAGTGATACCCTGTCTCAAAAATAAATTAATTAAATAAATAAAATGCCTGGAGACAATAAAAAGAAAAAAAGACAAGGAGGGGGAGAGGGAGGGAGGAAGGAAAGAAAGGAAAGGGAAGGAAGGAAGGGAGGGAAGGAAGGAGGAAGAGAGCGAGGGAGGGAGGAAAGAAAAGAAAGAAGGGAAGTGAAGGGAAGGTAAGGGAAGAGGGAAGAGGGAAGGGAAGGGAAGGAATATCCCAGTCTTTGCAAACTGGATCTGTCTGGGGGAACTCTTTCAACGCTTAGCAAGGCCATCTATACGCTGCCTTAGCTTCCCCTTCCTACCTGCACATAGCCTGAAGGCCTTTTCTGAGCATGCATCTCACCCTGGGCCTGCACATAGCTTTCTTGGTGCTCCTGGTATATGTGGAAGCTTATGTGAAAAAATAAATAACAAAAGAAATTTACAAATTAAAAGCCCCAACACACACATATCTCTTTTCCCAAACTTTTCCTTCCCAGGCTTCCTGTTCTGTTCATTGCTTGCTCCAAATGTCCTCCCTTCCCCAGGCTGTTGGGGCCAGTACCTGCGTCCTTAAATGCTTTTGTCAAAAGCCACTAGGGAAGCCACCCAAGTCCTAGAAATGCCTGAGTGAAAAAATTGGAAGCCTTTCCGCTAGTCCTTCAGGAAAGCACCAGACAGGTCAAGACCTGCAACCACAATTCTTTGAGAATTAATTCTGTGTTACATCCTCTGCCCAGAAGTGCAGGCCACCAAACTCATGGCTACTGCTGATCTAGGGCATGAGGCATGGTAGGTGGGCAATCAAAAACCCCATTGCACTCTTACCACCAAGCAGAACTTCCTTCCTTTACCAAGTTTTCCCTTGGTAAGTTGGTAAGTTGTTTATTATTTTTGTACAACTACTTCCAAAGTTGATTCTAACAGTTTGGCCAGCTCGTGAGTTGTAATGGGGGAGGCATGGGGCCCTGAATTTCCTTTCTCTACCATTTCCTTATATTACCATTTGGGCTGCTTAGCGCCTTTGAAGCCCTCTTCTATGTTTGGGGAAATTCCTACATTGTGAGTCTACAGATCCCCAAAGTGGAGGCCAGGACTTATGCTCCCATTCTCCCTTGTAGCCAGTAACCTAGCAAGATTGGCTCCCCATCTCACAAATACATCAAAAATGAATTTATTGAGGAACACAGAGGTGCTCCTGTCACTCGGGATCTGATGTTTAGTTCTGGCTCAGCACGATCTGTATCCCTAAACATCCCATTTCGTAACTAACACTGTTCAGGCCTCAAAGAATGTTCTCATCTCATCCAAATGTGGTTGGCCTATCAACTAGCCCAGACATGTGCCATAATTAAATTCAGTTTTCTTTGCTATTTTGCCAACTTCCAGTCATATAAAGCCAGATTTGTTTGGGGTTTTTCCCCCCAAATTTTTAGAGGGTCTATTGTTTGGTTTTTGTTATTGTTGTCATGACGGTTGTCAGGATGGAAGGATAGAACATACTTTATTAAATAGCTTGGTAGCTTCATTTATAATTTCTAAATATATTGCATGGTACATGGGTCTCCTTTTGAACCCTTGTCCTGGGTGCTGTCTGCTTGCAGTTAGGGTGTGACTTAACGGAGCAGTGGTTCTCAACCAGCAGTTATTTTGATCCCCTCCAGGGGACAACTGGCACCATCTGGAAACATTTTTGGTTGTCTTGACTGGCATCTAATGGGTGGGAAGGCCAGGGATGCTGCTAAATACCCTACCATGCACAAGATACCCCCCATAGCAAAGAATCATTCACCCCAAATGTCAATAGTGCCAAAGTTGAGGTGCCCTGCATTAGGGGATAACATGAAGAAAGGCTCCGTGTGGAAATGTTTCTAGTGAGTGCAATGGAGAAACCACAAGCTTTCAGGGACAACCAGGGCAAAGAACACATGAGCATGTTAGGGGCACAGCACTGCAGAGGGAGGTGTGGGACCTAGCTGCAGTGGAGTTTTCCAATGGAATAGGCCAGAAGTACAACACAGATATCATTCCTAGTCCTTGCAGAGATTCTGTGAGTTACCGTACATCCTTCAACAAAACAAACAAGCAAAAGTGATTGCTATTGTTTGCAACTCAGAACACTCACTGATACAGGTAGGACCAATATCCTGGCTCACATTTGACAGATGACGAGATTGAGCCCCAAGAAGTCCCAGAGCAGATTAGTGAAAAATTTGGAAATAGAACTGTGTTGCTTTGCAAGTGACTAGAATTTTGCTCAAATCACTTGAAGCGAAAAAGGAGAATGCTATTCCTTGCACACAGAATACAAATGTGGAAAGGGTAGGGGTAAGGCTGCATCTCAGGAACAACTGAAGGCCAGGCGCAAACACCATGAGGACCTGATGCATCTTGTCTTGCCGCTCCTCTTTGTCAGAGCTCCCTGCAAAATGGCTTTTGCCACATGGCAGAGATTATGAAGATCAGTACCACTGAAGGTTTTTATCTCACAACTTCTACTATTTTAAAGAGACAAACCTCACATCTCCTAGGTTCAAATATCCTGAAGGATCTCCAACCTGAGCTGAGTCAGGTGCCCCATCCGGTCTGAATATCCGTGTCAGCAGGTGGGGGCCTGGGAAGAAGTATCTAGGAACCATGTGGATGGAGGGGAATGGAGACATGGGGAATGGGCCTGGAAGAAGCCATGTTGAGAACAGAGGGTACGACAGTCTCCTGACATCCACTCAGAGAAGGCTAATCCCTTTTATTATTCTGTATTGCACGCTTTTCCTTTTGGTAACATATTAAGCCCTGACTAAATTTCGGAGGTTGCTCTAAGCACTTGGACCAGCCAGAATAGACTAAACTAGTTAATAAACCCGTCTTTGTGGCTTAATGCAAAGAGTCATTTCTTGCTTTACTACACACCTGCTGTTGGAGGGCTGGATCCCTGCAGTGCCACCCTCACTCTCGGGCATAATCAATCACCCATCACCATGGCAGAAAGGAAAGAGGGGCACATGAGCTCTCACACCTGCCAAAGGCTCCTGCCCAGAAGTCTGGCACAGCACTTCTGCTCACAGCTCCTTGGCCGTGATTAGGCACAAGGAAGTACATGCCTACCATGTGCCTGGCACGGGGAGAACCGGGGTATTTGGTGAACAGCTCTAATTGCCACCCCAGTGCTTTACAAACATTATATGCAATCTCCACAGGAACTATACTCCTATCCCTCCATTAAAGATGAGGAAACTGATGCACAGAGGCCAGGCAACTGGCCCGATGTCACACAGCAAGCAACTGAAGCCATTTAATTCCATTGCCTGTTCTCTTAACCTTATTTTTACTGCAGCCCTTGCCTTATATTGTGTGGTCTTCAGCATTCCCATTGCCCGCTAGATTGCTGAAAACATGAAACAGGGGAACCAGGGTGCCGGGACAGTGACCTTGAACTGAAACCCTGCCTTTACCCCACTCTATTTCCCAGGTTGCTGAGACTGATTTTGGGGTCCATGGAATTCTGTGGGGCTCGACACTGCAGCAGAGGCAGCAGATACCATTAGACTTTAGAAAGCATGCTTCCCCATGGCTGTGAGGATCAGAGATGATTTTTTAAGCATGGTGACAGACCCTTGGAGAGGCTGGATGCTGGGGACACGCAGACGAATACAGAACTTGCTATGGAGAGCTCAGTCTACTAGGGATTAACAGGCTCCAAGAAGGGCCCTGACTGCATGTTTGTGCACCTCAGTAACCCATGTGCCCGGCACAGTGAACACCTAATACACACAGGGAAAGACCAGGAGAATGTATGACAGAGAACGCAGCCACAGGAATAGGCTGTGGTTTAAGAGCATTTAAATATCGACTTTGACCACTTCCTAGCATCTTGGACAAATAGCTTCACAGCTCTGTGCCTCACTTTCTTACCTGAAAAACGAGCCAATAATAGTATCCATGATGTAGAACTGTGAAGATTAATGAGGTTATATATGTAATGCTCTTAGCTCCATGCCTGGCATAAATATTTAACATGCACTAGAAACTACTATTAGTCTTAGTAAGGCACTCATATTTTCAGGAGAGAACATAAAAGTGTTCTCTCATGTTCATACATGTTCCCTTTGGAGGAAGGTAAAATTTGTGGTCAAAGTGACAGTTAAACTGGCTCTGAGGAACAAAAGGCTTTCCAGGTAGGGAGAACCAGGAGCAAGGGCTCAGAGGCAGAGTACGGATGGGGTCAATCTGGGATTCAGGATCGTCATGTGTTTTGGGAACAGTGGGTTAGACTGAAAAGCAAAGTGAGATTCAAGTTTAGACTCCCAAAACTTGCTTTCCCCCAGGCCATGAACTGAAAGAGAACTTCCTAGCCCGGGGTGAAAGGGAAGTCATCCCTCAGGTGTTGCCCTACGCTCTTCTACGTGGGGCTCTGCACCCTGAGGTACGGCCAACAGCCTCTACCTTAGCTCTTAGTTCCCGCTCGCCCAGACATGCTAAAATGGGGAGGTGCTTGGCAGTGGTTCTTTGGTATTCTCAACAAATTTCTCAGCCTCTGGTCAAAGGCTATGTATGGAATGTCTCTCCAGAAAAATGCATGGCTGTTTTGCATTGTATCTTCTCTTAGAAAGTGCATTGTACCCCTGGCACCTGTCTGTGGATCCTAGGCTGAGAACTGGGTAGGTGCTGAGGCCCCCTTTAATACGATGACTCATAAGTGCCCTGGTGGCCGGAATGACCCATATGTTGTTACACTTCTCCCCATCCCCAACCCAGACCTCTGCCTGGCAGCAGCAGCACATGGTGAGGGGACACTGGGCTCACACCCACAGGGGAAAGAACTCTGAGCCAAGTCATCCTACCAGCAAGAACATATTTCCAGGCCCTCAAATCCTGGGGTGTAGTACCAGGGCAACCAGCCCCAGGTCACATTAAACCTACTTACAGGATCTCAGAAACATGCGCTAAGGCCATCTTCTTCCTTGCTAGCATAAAGAAATGTATTATTAAATGCATCAGACGGGTCACCTGCTTTTTTCCCTACCCAGATTATTCCCCCCTCCTGATCAATCCAAAGGGCATAGGATCCCCACAAAATGGTGACAGCAAATGGAGCCATTTTCATGTTCTATTATTGCAGTCTGTGCCCAGAAAAAAAACTGATTTATTGAATCACCTATTTATTGAGGCATCCCTCTGTGTCAGGAACCAGAGATACAAAAGGGAACAAAGCAAACATGGGTCCTGTCATCCTAGAGCTTACAATCTTTTGGCATTAAGAAAATAAGCTCTTTATGTAGGTTTTACATTATTCCCATTACACATAAGGAAACTGATTACTATTTAGTGGAGGAGCAGACCTCAATTCCGGTCTATTGGACTACCCCAAAACCCATGTTCTTAATTACTGAGAGCTTCCCAAACATCAGAGGCCCCCAAACCCGGACATGCCTCCCAAATCACTTTCTTCTACCAATAGAGACTATCTCCTCAGTGATCAACAGCTCCCACCTCTCCAGCAGGCACTTGTTAGCAGCACTATACCCTCGTAGAATGATTGCTAGATGGGCCAGTGGTGGTGGCTCACACCTGTAAGCCCAGCACTCTGGGAGTTTAAGGCGGAAGGATCCCTTGAGCTCAGGAGTTTGAGACCAGCCTGAGCAAGAGCCCATCTCTACTAAAAATAGAAAAAAATTAGTTGGGCATAGTGGCATGTGCCTTAGTCCCAGCTACTGGGGAGGCTGGAGCAGGAAGATCACTAGAGCCCAAGAGTTTAAAGTTGCTGTGAGGTAGGACAGGCTGATGCCATGGCACTCTAACCTTGGGTGACAGAGCAAGACTGTCTCCAAAAAAAAAAAATAAAAAATTCCTACCAAGTGTCTATTAAAATGGTCAGTGATGAACCCAGCAGGATCTAAAATCCTACCTCCAGGATGCTCACAGCCAGGCAAAATAAACACACCAAACTAAGTGTCAAATAGCTGGTTCTGGTGGAAAGCAGGAGTGATTGTTTCCTTATGCATGTATACTTTCATTAGAACTTTTACCTTCTAAAAAACATATCCCTCCGACCCCCGTGCTCTCCTCTGTAAATCAGTCACGCAGCAAGTTTCCCAACCTGGAACCCAACTCCGATTCAACCACCCAGGGCATGACCCACCAATCTCTGGTGAGCCGTGAGGGTGATGGTTAGACATCACAAAGCCGTCTTGTCTTGTTCGCTTCAGGGAACAGCACTCACCAATTAACACAATGGCTGTACATCCCCACAGACGCTCTTCCTACACTGCTGTAAAGGCTCAAAACGACCGAGTAGAAGCACCAGAGTCCACTGAGGCATTTTATTTGTAAGTATGTATTACATCCCTAGAAAAAGAATCCCAGAATTTTCCCTCCTGTGTGTTTTCTTCTTGCTTCTTCATGGTCCATGATGCCAGCTGAAGTTGTCAATACA
>CAUYMX010115484.1:0-27485 GCA_963573855.1 Lepilemur septentrionalis | reverse complement strand
CCAGCTACTCGGGAGGCTGAGGCAGAAGGATTGCTTGAGCCCAGGAGTTTGAGGTTGCTGTGAGCTAAGCTGACGCCACGGCACTCACTCTAGCCCAGGCAACAGAGTGAGACTCTGTCTCAAAAAAAAAAAAAAAAAAGTAAGTAATTTTTGATCATGAAGTCATAGGTTGTTAGGGCCAGAAAAATCCCAAGAAGTCATTCATCTGGTCCCATAGCTTTATTTTATAGATAAGGACATGAAGCCCAGAGCAGACACAGGGACACTCCTGGGCTGACAGACCACACACCAGGCACGGGCAGGCAGGCCCCAGGGGAGGGAAGAGTAGGCCCACTCAGGAACCACCCCCACTCCAGCTCCCCTCGCCCCTACTCACTCTGTCTCTATGTGGGCACAACCTCAGCCACAAGCGCCAGCTCCGTCTCCTTGCCCCACCCCAACCCAGCCTACTTTCCCCTCCCCTCTGCTCCCACCCCCCTCTCCCAGAGGCAGGTGGAAAGGACTGTTCTCCTCGCAGCGAAGTGGTTACCCTGGCTCTGCAGGACCCCAACCTGGTTCCCCTTACCAGCCATCAGGAAGGGATTTTCCACTGTGTGCCCCAGATTCCTCATCTGTAAAACGGGAATCATAATATTAACAATAATACCCACTTGGAAGGGTTTAGGGGAGGATTAAATGAGATAATGCCACATGTTCATCACCCTCCCTTCCCACCATCCCCATTGGGGCCTCCTCCAGTCCTGTGCCTTCACTAACAACAAACCCACCCCTGCACACTCTCCTCTGAGCTCACATCAAATCTCGTGGAACTGGGCAATCCCATTTCAGAGATGAGGAAGAAGAGGCTCAGGGGAGGAAGTGAACTTGTCCAAGGTTGTACATGTAGGAAGCAGCGGAGGCCAGGCCTTCCGTGACCGTCAGCCCCTGGGATCCAGTTTCCACCTAACCCATCCCCCATCCACCCCATCCTCTCCCCCTCCATACCAGCCCCCACCTCCCAACACAGACCTTGTCAGCTCTTCCCCTGCCCAAGAAGGTCAGTGGCTTCCCAGTGCATATCGAATAGCCTCCAAACTGCTCAGCTGAGACATCCAATCCTTCCCCACTTCGTTCCGTTGCAGCCTTTCCCACCATGACACGCTGCCTCTCCACATTCACACATACACACCCCTCTGCTCCTGACCTGTGAGTCCTTCTCCAAACATGCCCTGCCTCTCCTCACCTCAGGGCCTTTGCTCAGGCTCTGCTCCTAGCTAGTCTGCCCTCCCTCCATCCCTACCCCAAGCCTGCCTACCTGCTCTAAGCACTCAGCCCACGCCACCTCTAGAATCTGTCTCCAGCCTCCCAGAATCCAAGTCAGCACAGAAGTTCCCGGGATGCTTTGCTTAACCTTGATCACACGTTTCTCTCTGCTTGCCTGTACATGAGTTATTTATGTGCCTGTCTGTCTCCCCACTAGAGTACAAAGACTGTTTGATCTATCTCTGAAATCCCTGCAACATCCTCACACAGCCCTCTGGTCTTCTGAGCCAGCCTGCTATAAAAATCACAACGGCAACGGTGATTAACTTATCACATCCTTGGGAATGCTCCGAAGTTGATTACCTCCATTAATGAGTGCAGTGCATTAACTTAGCAAATGTGTTTGCTGAATTGGACTGCATTGAATATAAGGAAAAACAAACCACCCATCCCCAAATATTCTCCCTATTAACCTGCCATGTATCTGAAATTCCACTGAGCAGTACACAGAGGGCCAAGATTTTAAGCCACGATCAGCTGTTAAAGCTTTGACAAGAACTAGTTTATCAGGTTATCACTGGGAGAGTAGACATGAAGACACCTAGTGCTGTGGTTTGAATGTTTGCGTCCCCCCAAAATTCATATGTTGAAATCCTAACCCCAAGGTTAGGTAATATCATCATATGAGGAGATAGGGCCTTTTAAGAAGTGATTAAGTCATGAGGGCCAAGCCCTCATGAATGAGATTAATGCCCTTATAGAAGAGACCTCAGGGCCAGCTAGCCCCTTCTCCCACGTGCGGACACAGCAAGAAGGTGACATGTACTAACCAGGAATTAGGCCCTCACCAAACACCAAATCTACCAGTGCTTTGACCTTGGACTTCCCAGCCTCCAGAACTGTGAGAAATGTATTTCTGTTGTTTATAAGCTACCCAGTCTATGGTATTTTGTAATAGCAGCTCAAATAGACTAAGACAGCTGGCATAGTCAGGGACATTTTGGTGGGAATGAGAAGAGAAGGGGAGGGTAGGAGCCACCCACAGAAACAGGTCCCAGGCTGTAAGCATAGGGTGGCACCTCCCTCAGGGTGCAACCCATTCCCAAAAGAGAAGAGAGTCAGGCACTTTACAGGCTACACCTATTTTTTCAGTTGAGCCCTGGGGAAGGTCAGGCAGGCATAATTCTCCCCTTTCACAGATAACAAAACTGAGACTTTCCCAAGTGGAGAAGTAATTTGGCCCAGATCACAGAACTCCTAAGTAACAGAGTCAGGATTCTTATTCCCAGGTCAGTACTCTTTCCAGAGGCCAAGCTCCAATGGCCAAAGGAGACTTATACCAAAGGTGCATAATAAAAAAACAGCAAACAGACAGGGTTGCAGCAGTTCTTCTGAGATACACCTTGAAAAGTCTGAAGAGTGTCCATCAGAATTTCCCTGATGCTCCTTTAAAGGAGTCAGTTAGAAGATAGTGCCAATCCAGAAGATGCAGAGCCTGGAAGATGGTTTCTAGATTGAGCCATGCCTAAAGCCATTACTCAAAGGGCAGTTCAGAAAAATGAACCAAGGGCAGGGCACCGTGGCTCACATCTGTAATCCTAGCACTCTGGGAGGCCGAGGCAGGCGGATCGCTTGAGCCCAGGAGTTCCTGACCAGCCTTAGCAAGAGCAAGACCCGTCTCTATTAAATATAGAAAAAATTAGCCAGGCATGGTGGTGCATGTCTGTAGTCCCAGCTACTCGGGAGGCTGAGGCAGGAGAGTTGCTTGAGCCCAGGAGTTTGAGGTTGCTGTGAGTCAGGCTGACACGATGGCACTCTAGTCTGAGTGACACAACAAGACTCTAACTCAAAAAAAAGAAAAGAAAAAAGAAAACTGAACCAATAAGTTTTGAGGCTTTTGGTGGTAGGGGTGATTTTTAAGATTTTATTTGCTTTAGCCAGTTTGGGTGCAGGTTTCTTTCACCTGTAAACAAAATAATTCCAACTTAAACAGTATCCCTTAAGGTCAATATTGTATCGAATAGGAGAGCCAGTTGCCTAGTAGAAGTTGAAAAGCTCCTTGTTACCCACAAACCACATTGCTGAGGGTTCTTCCCTGCTCAACAATATTCAATGACTCCCACTGTTTCACAAATTAAATATAAATTCTCTGGCTTGGCATTCAAGCCCTATGACCAAGTGGCTCTAATCTCTCTTAAGCCCTATTTCATACTCCTCTCTACACAGATTGAATCCCCTATCCAAAACCATCAGCTCTTATTATTCCAAATACGTCCTGCACTTTCCAGCCTGTGTCTTCTCTACTTGGAATGCCTCCTACCACCACCTATCTGCCTGCCAAAATGCTATCCTTCCGGAAGGCTTTTAAATACAAGAGAGCATTCAAAATACATACATGCCATATATGAAAAGAATTGACAAATTTGAAGAAACTATTTGCAACATTAAAAACCAAGAATTGAGCATAACCAGCAACCAAATCTTAGTTCCTAATACCATCCTCCAATTTAAAATGGCTTCTTGGAACTATTCACAATAGCCAAGATATGGGCTCAACCTAAATGTCCATCAATGAATGAATGGATAAAGAAAATGTGGTATATAAATGCAATGGAATAGTATTCAGCCATAAAACGAATGAAATCCTGTCATTTGCAGTAACACGGAGGAGCCTGGAGAATATTATGCTAAATGAAATAAGCCATGCACAAAAGGGCAAATACCACGTGATCTCACTCAGACATGGAATCTAAAACGTCTTCATACAAATAGAGAGCAGAACAGTGGTTACCAGAGGATGGGGAGGGGTTGGAAGTGGGGAGGAATGTTAAGAGATTGACCACTAGGATGACGATAATCAAAGATATAGATAATAACAACTGTTGGCAAGGATGTGGAGAAACTGGAACCCTCATACACTTCCGGAGGGAATGTAAAATGTGCAACTGCTTTGTAAAATGGTCTGACAGTTCCTCAAAAGGTTAAACATAGTCACCATATAACCAGCGGGTCCGCTTTTAGGTATATACCCAAGAGAAATGAAAATATGTCTACACAAAAAATTGTATACAAATGTTCATAGCAACATTATTAATAATAGTCAAAAAGTGGACACAACACAAATGCCCATCAATGGATGGATGGATAAATATGGTGTATCTATATAATGAAATATTACTCAGCAATAAAGAGAAACAAAGTACTGAGTCATGCTACAACAAAAAGGAAGCTTAAAATTGTTACGCTAAGTCAAAGAAGATAGTCACAAAAGACCACACACTGTATGATTAGATTTATATGAACTGTCCAGAATAAACAAATCCATAGAGACAGAAAGTAGATTAGTGGTTGCTTAGGACTGGGGGTGGTTGGAAGGAAATGAGGGGAGACTGCTAAAGAGTGTGGGGTTTCTTTTGAGGGTAATTAAAATGTTGTAAAATTGATTGTGGTGATGGTTGCACAACTCTATGACTATACTAAAAACCATTTAATTTTACACTTCAAATGGGTAGGTGAGTTGTGTGGTATGTGAATACATTTCAACAAAGCTGTTATTTAAAACAGTAAATACCCATGAGTGCATACCAATCTAAATATGATTGAATTACTAAACAAACAAGGGAGACACCCACACAGAAGAATTCCAAACAACTTATGCAAATACCCTGCCCTCAAGGAGGTCGATCATAACTCCACACTACCTAAATGTAGGCTGCACATGGTAACCTCCTTCAAAGAGGACAGTATGGAAAGGGGAAGAAGGGACAGTAACTTTACAGTAGAGAAACCTGACAAACACTACCTCAGCCGGGTGATCAAGGTCAACATCAACAGTGACAAATCATGTTGATAGTACAGTTGGCTTGCCCTATTTGTGGGTTCTGCATCCACGGATTCAACCAAACTTAGATCAAAAATATTCAGGGAACATATATTCAGGGCAACCTGAATCTATGTCTCCTGAAGAAAAAAGTTCCAAAAAAAAAAAAGCAATAAAAAATGCAAATAAAAAAACAATACAGTATAACAACTATTTACTTTGCACTTACATTGTATTAGGTACTATAAGTAATCTAGAGATAACTTAACGTATCGGGGAGGATGTGCATAAGGCATATGCAAATACTACACTATTTTATATAAAAGACTTGAGTGTCCTCAGATTTTGTTATCTGCAGAGGTCCTGAAACCAATCCCTCACAGACAAGGAGAGACCACTGTATATACCTGTGATATGATGTGATAAAAATGGCACCCAATCCCTGTTGTCCTCCTCCCAAAAACTCATCACCCTAGTTTAATAATGAGAAAAACATCAGATAAATCTCATTTGAGGGACATTTTCCAAAATATGACCAGTACTCCTCAGAACTGTCAAGGTCATCAAAAACAAGGAAAGTATGAGAAGTGTTCACAGCCAAGAAGAGCCAAAGGAAGCATAACAACTAAATGTAATGTGGTATCCTGGATGGGGCCCTAGAAGAGAGGAAGGACATTAGCCTGCAGTCCCCAACCCCCGAGGTACAAGTCTGTGGCCTGTTAGGGACCGGACTGCACAGCAGGAGGTGAGCAAGCAAAGCTTCATCTGTATTTACATCCGCTCCCCAACGCTCACCACCTCTACTCCCACCCTGGTCCGTGGAAAAACTGTCTTCCATGAACCTGGTCCCTGGTGCCAAAAAGGTTGGGGACTGCTGAAATTAAGGAAAACTAAGGAAATCTGATTAATCTACGGACTGTAGTTAATAATAATATATCAATATTGGTTCATCAATTGTAACATACTAATGTAAGATGTTAATAACAGGGGAAACTGGGCGTGGGGTATTGGGAACTATGTACTACCCTCCCACTTTTTCTGTAAATCTAAAACAGCTCTAAAATATAAAGTTATTTTCCAGTTTTACTGAGGTATAATAGATAAATAAAATTGTATATATTTAAAGTGTACAATGTGATGTTTTATGGACATATCTATTATGAAATGATTAACATAATAAATCTAATTAATATCCATCACTCCACATAGTTACCTCTGTGTGTGTGTGTGTGTGTGTGTGTGTGTGGTAAGAATACTTAAGATTGACTCTCAGCAAATTTCAAGTATACCATAAATTATTAATTATAGTTGCCATGCTGTATATTAAATGTCCAGAAGTTACTCATCTTATAACTGAAACTTTGTACCCTTTGACCAACATCTCCCCATTTCCCACATCCTCCAACATCTGGTAACCACCCTTCTACTCTCTGTTTCTATGAATTCGACTTTTTTAGACTTCACATGTGAGATCATGCAGTATTTGTCTTTCTGTGGCTGACTTATTTCACTTACCATAAAATATAAGGTTTACTAAAAAAGGGGGGGGGACTAATTCCCACCATAAACAAAGAGTTTTTACAGATCAACATAAAAATATACAATGAGCAAACATTTAAGGACAAAAAGGGCAAAGGAAATGAATGAGTAGTTTACAAAAATAGAAACACAAATGACCAATAAACATGAAAAAATGTTCAACTTCTCTTACAAGAGATGAAAATTAAAACAACAAGAGACCTACGTGGCCAGAATTTAAAATTTTGTTAATTTCAGTGTGAGCAAAGTTTTGGGGAAACTTGCATCTCACACATCACTGGACATAATATAAAATGGCACAATCTTTGGTAATTAGGCATGTTGTATTTTTTACAACATGCACATGTTTTTCCCTGCAATTTTACTTCAAAGAATATATCCAACCATTATCTTTGCACAATTGTGCACAGATATAGGTTCAAGGATATTCACTGCAACAATGTTTGTACTATCGAAATATTCAAAATACCCTAAAAGACCAGCAGGAGAAAGCCGAGCATGGTGGTGGACTCCCGTACTGCCCGCTACTCAGGAGGCTGAGGAAGGAGGACTGCTTGAGCCCAAGAATTTGACACCAGCCTGGGCAACATGGAGAGACCCCCAACTCTAAAATATAATAATAATAGTAATAAATAAATAAAAGTTTCTAAAAATAAAAGATCAGTAGAGACTTGGTAAAGAAATTATGGTTCAAACTTACAACAGAATACTCTACTGTCCACAAAAAGAACATTACCAGAGCACTCTGCACCACTTTTCAGCTACTCACACAACCTTAGCCTCTACCCTCCATCAGCTCCCTCTCCTAGACTCTGAGCCCCCACCTTCAGAAACTGGGCAGAGCACAGCACAGCCCCTCAGACATAATGGGAATGCCAAAAAATCATACATATTTAACAAGTGGAGCTCATGACTCCAATCAAATTCTAATTTAGTTTTGGCACTTTGTGAATAGTTTGGAGGAGAGTGCAAAGGAAGATGGCTGTCCTGCAAGGTTAAATGGACCTTCCCATTGTTTTTGTTAACCAATAACCATTCACTGTCCTCTCCCCCACTCAAAGTTGTATGGTTTGGAGGGAGCTGACCCTAGCCCACAGGTCCATGGGTGGGCACGCCACTCAGCCTGGCCAATCAGAGCTTTCTATCCCCCGACCACAGTGACTGGCCCAAGGGGGGGCATGTGACGAAGGTCAGGCCAATGAGGTGACATCAAGAAAGTTGGGCTGGAACCACTAGGAAAGGGAAACTTCTCTTTCCAATGTGGAGGGCTGCCTGCAGCTACAGGTGACTACCTTGCCTCCATGAAGACTAAAACTGGAACAGAGGAAAGCAGAGGGTAAAGAGACATTGTTGGGTGGCATTATTTGAGTTCCTGAATCCAGTTGTGCCTGAAACATGAAGAGTTGCTGGAGTTTTCAGTTCAGTGAGCTAACAAATTCCCTTTTTCTTTTAAGCCACTTTGAGCTGGTTTTTACGAGCTAGAAGTGAAAAAATCCTGACTCATCTGCAGGGAAAGTAAACGGTCTCAGTGTGAGGTCCTGTATCCAGGGCCAAGGCTGCCCCTGTCTGGAGCACAGTACGGGCTCAGAGGGTATTTTGCCCTCAGTAGTGCTCCCTGCCAGGCTGCCCCACCACTCAAGTCACATCTTCAGGACCTTCTCAGACAGATGTGCTTTTAGCTGGGGGTGAGGGGTGACCCAAAACTCAACAAGGGCACTAACAACATTTCTTGCATCATCAGGTCCAGCCTAAGAAATGACCCAGCCAGACAATGCCAGGGACATTGCCAAGACTTTGGGGCATGAGTCAAAGCAGGTATCCAAGCTCTACCTTTTGAAACTCTTCCTATGTCTTCCTCTGTGAAGTGACGGAACTGATCTGGAAGGTCCTAGGGTCCTGGGGTGGTGCCTCATTTCAAGGAAGAGGGCACTAAGTAACTGCCCACCCCCCCACCACCAGTTCTTCAAAAGTAGAATAACTCTATTTTTATCTGATTTATATACTGGAGTTTCATTTGAAGAGTGGTTCCACTGCTAAATAATAAACTTGAAAGCCCATTGACCTTTCCTGCTCTGACATGCTGGGATTATCTGACAATATGAACTTGGATGTGTGGCCAGGCCCAGTGGGACCACCTAGGAAATAAGAAGCAAAACAGAGACACAGTTAAGCCCCTGAGCAAGACCTAGGTTCAAACCCTGATTCTTCCATATGCTTGCTGGGTGACCCTGATGAATAATTTTTCCCTCTCTGATCCTCAGTTTCCTCATCTGCAAAAGGGAGTGCTAATTTCTTCCTCTGAGCACGCGAAGAGTGAGTCAATGTCTGAATCTTGATTACTACAGAGCCTTAGGAAGTGCTCAGGAAACCTCCGTTGCTATCATTGATACTATTGGTATTATTGGTATTATTATTCGTATTCAGGCTACAGAAAGCACCAGGTGAGATGTGTCCAGGAATGCAACTTCAGAGTCACCTTCTGACCCTGGGTGTGGGCGGGATGGTTTGGGATGGGGAAGGGTCCCAGCCCAACATTCTTCTTTGAATCTTGGAGTCCCCTGAGGTCTGGGGTAGACTGAGTGGGCTGCCTTGCGATCTAAGTCCGGCCAAGCAGAGGTCAGGCCCTTAGCTGAAGCAGTGCTGAACATTCGGGCATCTGGACACCGGGACAAGGGTTCCAGGGGCCCAGCCCAGGTGACTTGACTGCGATGCGTCTGAAACCCTCTCAGCCTGCAGTTTGGTAACCTGACACTGCAGGGTCTGATTTCCCGGCCCAGGCGGCACTGCGGTAGGGGAAGGGGCAACTACGCAACTACACAGGGACCCCTTTCCCTTCCCTTCCCTCCTAGGCCCCCTTCTCTAAGCCCCCATCCGCAAAGTGCCCACCCCCAGGGATTCTGTGTTGGTGCGCTGAGGCATCTCGTTGACCACGGGAGTTGGGGGGGGTGTAGGTTGTGCCTTCTTGGGGCCTTAGTCCAGGGCCCGACCATGGGCAGGGGAAGCAACGGAGGCAGGCGGAGGAACCCCACTGCACAAACGGGAAAGCTGGGGCGGGGGGAAAGGGAAGGAGAGCAACTCTTCCTGTGTGCCTGTGGAAGGAGCACGGGCTCTCTCCAAAGCCTGACGTCTCGGACAGGGTCCGGTCCCGGCACCGATCTCTCTGGAGAGCCGCAAAGACCCGCGCGGGGACGCCAGGTGGTCATGACCAGGCAGCCCGGCGCCTCTCTGCAAACCCAGCCCCGCAACCTCAGCTCGGGAAGAAACTTTGGGCCAGCGCCTCCGCTCCTTCTCGCGCCGGGCGGGCCTCCGGATGCAGCGCGCGCGGGGTCGCGTCCGCACCAGGCCCCGCGGCCGCCCGGTGCCCACTCACCAGCGCACCAGCTGCCAGCGCTTCTCCCCCGGCGCCCGGCGGCCCGCCATGCCTCGCCGTCCGGCCGCTCCCCGCCTGCTGCCGCAGGGCCAGTGCCGAGGGCGCGCTCGCTGGCGCGGGGCGCGGGGCGCGGGGCCGGGCGGAGCCCAGGCGGCGCGGAGGGTGCGGCGCTCGTGCCCCGTGCGGCCGCCGGCCCCGCCCTTAGAGCCGGCCGGACTGGGTCACCGCGCTCCGCAGCAGCGGGTGGGACCGCAGCCTCCTCTCCACGTCCTTCCCCCGCGCCGAAGTGCAGGGTTTCGCGGGAGCACGAGTCCAGGAGTCAGGCTGTCCAAGTCCCACTGAGAGGGCAGTTTGACTTGCTGAGTGACGAGGCGATTCATTTAATCTGTCGGTGCCTTACCCACTTACAAACCTGCTCCAAGTCGGGTGCGACGGCTCACGCCTGTAAACTTAGCACTCTGGGAGGCCCACGCGGGAGGATGGCTTGAGGAGTTCCAGACCAGCCTGGCCAACATGAGCGAGACTCTGTCTCTACCAAAAAACTAAAAAATTGAGCCGGGCGTGGGGGTGCGCACCTGTAGTCGCAGCCACTAGGGAGACTGAGGCAGGAGGAGCGCTTGAGCCCAGGAGTTGGAGCCTGGGCGACAGAGCGAGACCCTGTCTTTAAATAATAATAATAATAACAACAACTTATGTTCTACCTACCCAGAAAGTAAGCATAAAAAATATTACACTATTCTAAATACCTAAAATAAAAACTGATGTGCCCTGTGAATGACTATTTTAAAGTGACAGTAATTAAAACAGTATGACATTAGCTTAGCACGCTGCCCAGCCCTAGGACCAGCTCCACGCAGGCCTTCAACCGACTTTCCACCCCAGTCTGTTCATTCCTGGAGTGGAGCACAGACCAGCCTGGCCCACGGCATCGTGGAGGCATGCGTCCCAAGCCTGGTTTGAAGGAGCTGAGTTTTGAAAACATTTATAAATACAAAGGTTGTCCACATATTGCGCGGTGCCCTCCCAATTTACCTGCCTCCCATATCAGGAAAACCCACATCTTTTGCAGGAGGGAAACTTATGCAGAGAGAGGAACAAACCGAATTCCCAGCGTGGAGATCCTGGGAGCTTAGCTTCCTTGTGGGCCCATGCCCAGGAGCACTGGAAGAGCTTCCAGAGGAATGGAAATGCTACTGACATTTGTCATTGTATCCATAGGTGCCCTCTCTAGTGTTCAACAGAAATGAAGATTACATAAATCCTAAGGATCCCCACCTGGGCTTTCCACTAGGTCTCAACTGAAGACGTGACAGGAAGCAAGTGGGGATGAGCAATGTAACCAACACGGAGGCACGCTGCGAAGGAGAAGGGGGAAAGAGATACAGGAGGCAGGTTGGCAGCTCACCTTTGACCCTTAAATGGAATGTCTAGCTTGAAGCTAGCAATTCTCTTTCAGCATCCTTTTTTTAAACTTCCCCGAACAGAATTAACATAGAGACCAAGGAAACAGAATAGAAGGTCTGGAAACATCCCCTGCACCATTCCCCTATGCTACCCCGTGTGTGTGTGTGTGTGTGTGTGTGTGTGTGTGTAATATATGTATTTCAAATTGGCCAAGAAACGGTGATGGGACAATTAGTCAATCATTTACAGGGCGAGGGGAAGCAAGCTCTCTATTTTACATCACAAAATATATTACCGATGCATTATAAATGTAAGTGTATAAATACATATAAAGGACTAGAAAAATATATAGGTATTGTCATATATTACAATGAGGGTAGATTTTTTAAGCATGATATTGATGGCAGAAGCCATAAAATGGAAGAGATTAATGGATTTGACTAAAATATAAATGGTTAATATTTGCACATCACAAAAACACAATAAGCAAAATTAAAAGGTAAATGTCAGCTGGGCACAGTGGCACCCACCTATAGTCCCAAGTACTCAGGAGGCTGAAGCAAGAGGATCGCTTGAGCCCAGGAGTTGGAGGTTGCTGTGAGTTAGGCTGATGCCATGGCACTCTAGCCTGGGCAACAGAGCAAGACTCTGTCTCAAAAAATAAATTAATTAATTAAAAGTTTTAAAAACATTTTAAAAGTTACAATACAATGAGGTTAAAAAAAAAAGTCAGTCATGTCATGGAAACAATGTAAATCAATGTGTGCCTGAAAATAGTACAAAATAATGCACAAAAATAATACTAGTTGCATTAGGACAGTAGGATTACAGGGACATTTTTGCTACTGCATTTACGAACCTTCCTGAAGTATAATTCTAATACTTTTCTAGTAAATCATAATATTAAACAGAACTGGATGTAGGAAGTGGTCCATTTAAGGCAAAATGTAGAGTGTCATGCATAATAAAGGTAATATAAAGTTAAGGAGTACAGGAAAAAGAAGCAACAAATAAAATAACAAAATTAAAAAATTAAGTTATGGGAAAATAAAGGAAAAAAGTGGCCACTTAAGTCATATCACCAAAGATTTTAGGAGCCAGTTGCTCAAGAATATGGAAACTGGCCGGGCGCGGTAGCTCACGCCTGTAATCCTAGCACTCTGGGAGGCCGAGGCGGGCGGATCTCTCAAGGTCAGGAGTTTGAAACCAGCCTGAGCAAGAGCGAGACCCTGTCTCTACTAAAAATACAAAGAAATTAATTGGCCAACTAAAAATATATAGGAAAAAAAAATTAGCCGGGCATGGTGGCGCATGCCTGTAGTCCTAGTCCCAGCTACTCAGGAGGCTGAGGCAGTAGGATTGCTCGAGCCCAGGAGTTTGAGGTTGCTGTGAGCAAAGCTGACGCCATGGCACTCACTCTAGCCCGGGCAAGAGAGTGAGAATCTGTCTCAAAAAAAAAAAAAAAAAAAAGAATATGGAAACTGATCTGAAATGGAGGGATTCTGGGCACAGGCAGTGGAACCCCTGATAATCCTTTAAATGATACCTGCCAGGTGAGCGCGTCAGCCCTCTGCCCTAGATGGCGGAGTATGTGGGCAGAGTTGAGGCAGAAGAGATATATCTGAGGCCAAACTGTGGCCTAGTACACACACACATGCACACATTCCTTATCTTCTGTTGCCATGCTAGTGGTTTAGGAATGAGCAAAGACTCTGAAAGTCAGAGCTGAGATTTTTAAGGGACCATTTTGTCCAATTCAGGCATTTCACCTCTGAGGAGAGTAGCCTTGTCCCAGTTTGATCTTCGTTCAGAAGGTGAGCTGGCTTTGAGGCTTACCCACACTGATTTCTAGCTTGCCTCTCCAATCCCAGAGCTCCCCACACACTATCCCTCCAGCCACAGAATCCCAAGGGACTCAGATCGGGTGGTCTTTTGGGGCCCTGAGCTGAGCTAAGGAGACCAGGATGACATGGCCAAAGTCTACAAAGGAAAGAGGCCAGCACTGTAACACTGTAGGATGGACGGAGAGGGGGTCTTGGTGCCCACCAACACTGGAGCATTCAATGGGCAGCAGCCTGGCAGGGAACAGCAAATGCAGCCCATGCTGGTGAGAAAGGTTATGCCAGATATCTCATCCCTGCAGACCTGTCCCCACCTTTCTCAGCCCTGCTTGTACCTTGGAAAGCCAACCCATACAGGCAGTATCAATAGACTCCCTCAACTTCTGCCTTCTGGTTGGGACTGAGTGGAGGAAACACCAGCAGGGGATTGGAAGGAGGCAGGTGGGGAGTGAGGTTGTCGTATTTATTCTTCAACTCTTTTCCTGCCAGGTTAAGTCCCTTTACTGAAAGCCACAGCTTTTGCCAGACAGCCCTCTCCTCAGAGCTGACTTTTCTGAGTCCCCATAACTGTCCACTTCACTTATCCCTCCAGGCATAAGGATGGTAACAATTCAGCTTTCTTACTTGCCCAGTGCTATCCTACCCCTTCAACTCTGCCTGAAGCTTTGTAAATAGTTCCTTAACCCTTTCCAAATTATCCATTTTAACTGTGTCATCTGTTCCCTGCCAAGATGCTGACTGGTACAGAACTGTAACCCAAACCAAACTCAAAAAGTCAGAATTCCTGGCTGTCGTAAGAGATAGAGGAACTTCTAGGCCTTCTCTGCCATCGACACCTAATTCTCTGAGCTGGCATTCGAGGCCTTGCACACTTCGGCCCTCACCTTCCCCTAAAGCTCATAACCAATGCAGGTGCCTTCAGCCACAGCGGGTTCATTTCCTCTCTGGAAGGCCTGATGATGCTCTGGTTACAAGCTTCCCTCTGGCTTAGGCTGGGCTAGAGTTTTAATCTTGGCTCTGCTGTCTCCAAACTGTGTGATGTTAAATTTAACCTCTTGACCCTCATTTTCTTCACCTGAAAATAGGAATAAACCTTTCCAATGGGATTTCTCTGAGGTTTAAGTGAGGTTATGTGGATAAAGTGCTGAGCTCAAAATAATGGCTACTTCTGAGGCAAGAGGTATATTTTTCACACACTTTAGTTTTACTTTGTTACAAGTTTCATTTTGAAAATAAAGAAATAATTTTTAAACAGTATTTAGTAAATTGCCTGCACATACAAAGTGCCTAATAAATGTTCATTATTATTATCAATATCATCATCTCTGAGGTCCCATTTTATGATATGTCTCTGGTCTCCCCATAAACTCAGGTACAGTGCTGGGCAGTCATCTTAGCCCAATATTACTCTGGGTATTGACTGACTGATTGCTAAAACTCCTCCAACGAGGTGGCCCTGAGTATCCTGGCCCCCAAGTCCAGGCCCTAGCTCTGCCTTTGCATGGCGATCTCTCAGCTCTGCTGGCTGAGTCACTTTCACTTGTTCCTCAGGTGCGTTGTCCCTGCTGCTTGTCGTTTCACATATGGATATTTTCCAGCAAAATATGTAAAATTTCTTGAGGGCAGCTTTACAGGCTTTTCATGCCCAGCCAGGAGCTTGGACAGGTTCAGGACTCAGCAAGAAGCACTTCTTGTGGCAAAGCTGGAGTCCCCCATAAACAGGCAGAGCCACCCCCCAGACAGGTGTCTGGGACCATTTGCTTTAGCTAGTGAGAAGCTAAAGCAAACAGTTCCTCCTGGATTCAGATTAAGGAGTAAAACAGGATTCCTCTTGAAACAGATCAAGGAGAAAAACATTTGAGACTTGGTCACAGCAATCCTATCCATGTGCACTTTGCAAAACCACTTCACTTGTACCTTATGACACCCTCACAACGATCCTGTTGGTGGCACAGATGTTACTATCCCCATTTTACTGAGAAGGAGTTGGAGCTCAGAGAGGCTAAGATTTGCCCAGAATTACCCAGCTAGTAAATTTAAGAGCAGAGATTGAGCCCAGGTTTTCAGGCTCCTTCATACCACATGCCTTTTGAAGGCACCAAACATACCTTTCATCCTTCTTGTTGATATCTCATGAAATTGAGGGGCTATGGATGGTTAATCCAATCTGTTGCTGCTGAGGAAACTGACATGCAGGGCAAGGAGTTGCACAGCCCAGGAATACTGCTCTCTAGGAGGGACAGCAAGGAACTAGGAAGTGGGCCTCATCTGGCCTTTCTGCTCCTCTCCCAGGGATTTTCTCAGGCACAATGAAGAGGAGCCACCTGAAGTGCAGCTCGAAGCTAGAGCTCCTACAAGGTGGGATTTGAGAGCCCTTTGAGCAAAATATGAATCCCATTGCCTGTCAAGCCACCTAAGAGAGTAATTCCTTCAACTCCTTGAGGCTTCAAATCTGCCATAAACAGATGAAGCTTTTATTTGTTGACACCCAAGTCCAGATAAGCCTTGGAAATTGACTGGGGAGGACAGGGAGGAAAGAGAGGTGCCCTTGAGGTCTCCCCAAAGCCCTCACAGCAGGTGTGGGGCTCCCAGTTCTGGAAACAACAGTAGATGATTTCTCCGAAAATTTGGCCCAGGAGAAAAGACCAGGGAGTATTTGGCTGGCAATGGAGTGGGAAAAGCCAGAGCTGCCCTTTAGTCTGAATCCACTCAGCCTGTTCCTCCAGCCTCTCCAGGCTGGGATGAGGATGATTTACCCAGAGGGAGCGCTGAGCGCTGAGCCACCTACCGCTCACACAGTGCTACCTGGTCCCTCTTGATGAAAACAAAGGCCTAAGGAGCACTCAGCACTGTTGTAAACACTTTACATGTATTAATTTATTCAATGCTCACAACAACCCACAAATTTTATGAGCTGCATAGACCATCATTATCCCCATTACAAAGATGAGGAGGTCAAGCCCCAGGGAGGAGGAAGATAGTGGTGTAGCCAGAATTATAAGCCATGCAGTGAGACTGTGGAAGTCTCCCATGTGCAGTGACAATGGAGCAACATCAATGCCTTGCACTTGTTCCGAACTTCAGAGTTTATAAAGGATCTTCCCTTAGCTCTTGGGACCCTCACATGGGGGAAATATGGTGTCTTATCATCTGGGGCCCAGAGAGGTGATGCGACTCACGCAAGGTCACACAGCTAGTGAGAGGTCTGGGGCTGCTTTGCTGCCACTTAGACTCGGGGCAAATTTACAGACCCCTGGTTTTCTCGCCCTCCACCCGACTCTTCCCTGGGCGGGCGCAGGCACCATCTATCCTTCCTACGCCGGGGCGGGCACAGGGGCGGAGCGGATCGCGGCCTGACGGCCTGGGCGCTGTCCGCGGTGCTGATCTGCCGCCGCGCCTTTGCTCGCCAAGTCGCCGGCGGGTTTCCCGGGCTCCCCTTCCAGCTCCCAGCCAAAGCGAGCTCTGCGAGTCCGGCAGCCCGCTGGGGTGCTTAGGCCCGGCTCCCGGGGCTCTCGGGGCTCCCAGGGTTCCCCCTCCCCCGACCGCGCGCCGCCAGCCTCCCCTCCCCCCGCCCCGCCCACGGCCCCTCCCCGCCAGTCTCAGGTCCCTCCCCTCCCCCCATCTCACCCCCCCGCCCCCCTCGGGCTCGTTCGCCAGTTCCGGTCACGTTGCTGGGTGTTTACGCCTCAAGCCCGCCCCAGACCCCCCACCTCGGCGCCCCACAGCCCCCCGGAGCCCCGGCCCGACCGCCCCGCAGTCTCGCAGCAGCTGATGGCGCCGCAGCCGGGGCGGGCGCTGCGGAACCCCGGGCGCAGCTAGCGCTGGGGGAAGAGCGCCTCCCCCACCCAGGCCGGCCCAGACCCAGGGCCCCGCCGGCCGGTCGCTCCCTCCGGTCCCGAAGGTGAGGAGGCCGGTCGGTGGGCATGGGGGGGGGTGGGAGCCGGGGTGGCCCCGGGTGGGGAGCCAGGCGGCCGAGCTCCAGCTCCCCCGGGAAGGCTGGCGCGGGGCTGGGCACCGCAGCGCGCGGGAGGCGGACCGGACTCGCGGCGGGCTGCTGGCAGAAGTTGTCCTCCAGCGCCCAGACCCGGACCCTTCCTGGTGCTGGCGGGCAGTCCAGAGCGGCCTGGGGTCGAGCCCCCGCCACCGCCTGCCACCTCCCACCAGACACACCTTTCTTTACCCCTGCCTTCTGGTACCTCTCGTCCCCGTCCTCCGTAGTCTCCACATCGCCACCACCCCTGCCTTCTCTGGGAGTCATACTCGAGTCATAATCAGGGCAGAACATCAAGACTGAACGGGTGGGGGGCTCTAGTTTCCCCATAGACCCCACTCCCGTGTGACTGGATCCTCAGCTTTGCTGAGGCTAGGGTCTTGGGATCCTCAGCGGAGGGGGCGTCAGAGTTAGTGGTATTGGGGGAGGAGGGGCCCTGGAGTGGAGAGAGGACCACAAGGTCCCTGGGGAACGTGGCTCCACCACTGCCCAAGCAGCCCCACCTTACAGAGTAACAGACATTTGTCAAAGGCTGAATCTTCGTTCCAGACTCAAGTTCCCCAGGAGAGCCAAGGACTTTGGGGAAGGGAGGCAGGGTAATTATTTTTTTTAATACATGTACTTATTTGCCGTGCTGGTTCCCAGTACGACTCAACTCATTCTCTCTGTTTCACCAACATTCATGGTGTGCCTGCTCCTTGCAAGGGATTCCCTGAGACAAAGCCTTGCCCTCAGGAAGCTTTGACTTAGAGCAGAAGCCAGGTCCATGCGCCGCACGCGCGCGCGCGCACACACACACACGCACACACACAACGAAGAGAGGTTATACGGCAGAATGTGGTGCTGGCTGTCACCCCGTTCCAACAAATTGCCTGAGGGACACAGAGGTGGGAGAGAGTTATTCCAGCTTGGTGGGGGATCAGGGGAGCCTTCGTGGGAAAGGTAACATTGGAAAAGGGCGCTGAAGGATGGGTCAGGTTTCAGGAGGCAGAGATGAGGGTGGGGATACTAAGGAAGGGGTGTGTGGCCACAGGGAGAGTTTATCATGAGAACAGCAAGAGGTGGAATCCAAAAGAGGAGGAGAGTAGCCTGCAGATGTGCACTGCGTTTAGAAAGTGCTGTAAATGCCAAGGTGAGCACCCAGTGGGGAGCTCCCAGTTCCCAGGCACTGTTGTTGTATTGGGCAAACCCCTCTACCTCTATGAGCCTCTGTTTCCTTGCCGATGGAGTAGACATACTAATAGAACCTTCAATGTAGGGTTGTTGTCAAGAAAAATAAGTTAATATGTGTAAAATGCTAAGAACAGTGCCAGTCACTTATTGCTAGTACTAAGTATTATCACCTGTGCCTTGATGCCATGTCAGAGAAAGGCTTCTTGAGTTCCTGCTCTCCTACTGCCCCAGGCTCTGAGTCAGGTAGTGAAGAGGAACAATGACTAAGAAAAGTAAAGATCCCATTGATTCATTTATTTATTCTTTCATTACTGTGCCTGTCCTGTCTAATATACCTGCCCTGGTTATAAGAATGATAAAAATAAGTTTAACGTTCTCCTTGAAACAAGAAGGCATACAGACTTAAAGAATTTTAACAGAACACGGGTATTAACTGTTCAGAATGGTGCAGAGATATTTGTTGACTCAATAAATATTTTCAGTCCCAAAAAAGGAAAGAAACACTAAGAATGAAATTGAAACTAGGACAACAGACTCGGTCAGGGAGTGAGGGGTGGCAGGAGATGCAAACTCCATGCAAAGCAGAAAGCAGGAAGCCTGATTCCGGTTCCTGTCCCAGCCACCTCATCTGCCTGGCGAGAGAGAGTGGAGGGGGCAGCAGAGGCCACGGGGATACTGAACAGACTAAAGCAGTGCGGAGAAGGTGGGATTTAGACACCCAAGGAAAGATATGAAAGTGGTTTTCAAATTGTTGGTTAGCAGAAACCTTTTCTCCAATGAGTTTGTATGGATGAGCCCATCCTATAAAAAGGGTTTAATTAAAAAAAAGAAAAGAAAAGCCTCCAGTCCTCCCTTTGGCCCCAGTCATTTTGGCAATATCTGAGACCCCCTCAGCAGAATTCTGGCACTCTACAGAGCAATGTTTGAAAACCACTAACTGACATGATTTTGAAGGCCGTCTGAGGCTTGAGTACTATCCTGTACTTTCTGTGGTTCTTTCAACCCAAAGAGCTGTAGGAACTGAAGAGGGAAGAGAAATACCATTTCCCACTTGCCAAGTCTGCTGCAAGCAGATAGCTGGGAAGGAACATGGGTCCCCAGAAGCTTCAAAGAGACCAGAAGGCAACGAGGTCATTTTCAGGGATCGGGAACCCAGGCTTCAGAATTTCGCCCCGGTCAGAAGGTTCCTGAGCCTGACACTTTCCCTATAGTTGGGAACATGAGCACAGAAGGCTTCTCCCACCAATTTCCCCGAGGGGAAGAATATTGGTAACTTTCAGACACAGGAGAGACATGTCAAAAGTACTTGGAATTAACTCTATAAATTGTGAACCTTGCATTACAGGTCCTTTTTTATTCTTGGTGACAATTTGTTTAATGCATATTTTTTCATTAAATTTTCATTAAGCTAGAAAATTAACAAGAAAAGAGAACTAGGAGCACCAGAAGAAGGAGGGAAGCAGAAACAATGCAGGCCATGAGGTGGTCAGGACAGTGGACAGAGGCGAGTGACCCTCTTCACTGAGCATGTTCACTCATGAGGCCGGGCATCCGTGGCCGGGGGTGGGGAGAAGGTGGAGCTGGTGGCTCTAACCCTTGAGCTGCTGCCACTGGCTTGGACCAAGTCCTCAGGCACAAGCTTCAGAAGCCCAGAGGTTCTGGGATTGCATTTCTGATGTGAGGACCTGACACTTTCCTGGCTCAGGTCTTCTGAAGTGCTTGTGACTCCCCAGCCACACAGAGTGGTTACCCCTAGTTCCCCCATCTGTTCTCTCTCCCACCCTCCCACAAACAAACTAAACAATAACGTCTAAGAAAGAATATTTGCCAAGATCGTTTGTGACCCAAATTTCTGCCCTGAGAAGAGCAGCCTGCCTAGTTGGAAGCAAATCCTCAAGTCCTTCTGGGAAAGCGCAGAAACAGCTGGCTGGCTCAGCCTCTCTCGGTGGCCAGGGTCCAGTCTCCAGGGCTGTGTGGGAAGGGCTTTTACTCTTCAGAAACGTTTGCATTTTGGCGGCTGGGAACAGACATTTTCTCTTTGTCCTAAGCACAGACCCACACACCTTCATCCCCCAGGTGTACACACAGCAGACACACAGATGCACACACACACGTGCACACCTTGAGGCACACATACAGCCTCAGGCACAAGCCCGGACATACAAGCACACACATGCCAGCATAGGCACACAATTGCACAGACATACAGCACACCTGTTTTTCCTGAGTTATGCACCAGTATATTCAGCTGTCTAATTTGACATCTATTTCTCCTTACTTGAGGTCTCTTGGGCATGTCAAACCTAACATGTGTCGGTCTTGGTTGTACCTTCTCTGTAAATCTGCCCTTCCATCAGTCTGCCTCATCCCCACGAATTCATTCACTTGTGCATTCCACAGTTATTTATTGAGCACCTCCTGTTTCCCAGATACTGCACTAAGTACTAGGGAACAGGAGGAAACAAAGCAAAGTCCTCCATCTTATGTTGCTAATAATCAGGCAGGTAAAATGGACAATGAACAAAAACTTAATATATTCATGCGGTAATAAGTACCTGAAAGAAAAATAATGCAGATTAAGGGAGTAGAGAATGGCAGAAAATTCTATTTTAAATTGGGGGATCCGGCTGGGCATGGTGGCTCACACCTGTAATCTCAGCAATCTGGGAGGCCAAGGCGGGAGGATCACTTAAGCCCAGGAGTTCAAGACTAGCCTAGGCAACATAGTGAGACCTCATCTCTACAAAAAAATGTAAAAATTAGCTGGTTGTGGTGGTGTCTCAGCCTCCCATGTAATCCCAGCTACTCAGGAGGCTGAGGCAGGAGGATCGCTTGAGCTCAGGAGTTTGAAGTTGCAGTGAGCTATGATCACACCACTGCACTGTAGCCTGGGCAACAGAGTGAGATCCTCTCTCTAAAAATAAATAAATACGGATATCAGTGGAAAGCACCGCGGAGGTGACATTTGAACAGGGTCCTGAGTTAAGGAAGGGAACAGGCCATGAGGATATCTTGGTGAAGGGTGTTCCTAGCAGAGGGGACAGCACATACAAAGTTCCTAAGGCAAGAATGTGCTTGGCAGGTTCAGGAAACAGCAAGGAGTGGCTAAGGGTGGAGCCAACAGTGGGGAGAAGAGAGGTGAGGTCAGAGAGAGCTGGGGCAGATTGCATGGGTACCAATAAAAACGTTGGGTTTGGTTTTAGCGTGAGGGAAAGCCATTGGACGGTTTTGAGTGGGGGACAGGGAGACATGATCAGAGTTACATTTGCTAAAGGAACTCTGGCTTCTGCATGGAAAGCAAGGGGCAGGCATGGAAGCAAAAAGCCAGTTAGGAGGCTGCTGCAACGGTACACCAGAGGGACATAGGTGGGTTGGACTAGCGAGAGAGTGATGTAGACAATGAGAAGTGATTGGATTTGGGATATTATGAAGTTGGAGCAAACAGGGTTTGCAGATGGATTGGCTACGGAATATAAAGAGGGGAATCAAAGATAACTCCCAAGTTTTTGGTCTGAGCAACTGAGTAGGCAAATAGCAGTGCCATTTCTGAAGATGATGAACAGTGGGCAAGAGCAGGTTTGCAGGAGGGAATGCGAGAGTTCAGTGTTGGGACTTGTACGTTTGAGGGACCCACTGGACATCCAAATGAAGGTGTTAGGTAGCCAGTCTAGCAATCAGAGAATAGTTATTTTAGGGTTCAGCAGCATGTAAATAATATTTACAGCCATGGGATTGGACAAGATCACTTAGCGAGTGATTACAGATAAGACATCCAAGTGAAAGATTAGGAAACAGAGAAAGATCCAGCAAAGGTATGTTCACTCTTGAGTTGCTCAAGCCAAAAAACTAGGAGACATCCTGGACATCTCCCTCCTCATCACTATGCCAATCTAATCCATCTCTAAGTCCTGCCAATCCTAACTCCAAAATACACCTGGGACTTCTCTCCCTCTTCGCCTCCATCATCTGGTCCAGGCCACCATCACCTCTTACCTTGACCACTGCTACCTTCTCCCAGCTGACTTCCCTGCATCCATTCTGCCAGCTCTAGTCTGCTCTTCCCACTGCAGCCAGAGCGATCTTTTAAAAATGTAAATCATATCATATTCCTCCCCTGCTTGAAATCCTCTAGTAACTTCCAATTCCCTTAGTCTTTTTTGGGGGGGGGTAACAGAGTCTCACTCTGTTGCCTGGCTAGAGTGCCACGGCATCAGCCTAGCTCACAGCAACCTCAAACTCCTGGGCTCAAGCAGTCCTCCTACCTCAGCCTCCCGAGTAGCTGGGACTACAGGCATGCGCCACCATGCCCAGCTAATTTTTTTTCCTATATATTTTTAGTTGGCTAACTAATTTCTTTATAGTAGAGAGGAGGTCTTGCTTTTGCTCAGGCTGGTTTCGAACTCTTGACCTTGAGCAATCCTCCCACCTCAGCCTCCCAGAGTGCTAGGATTACAGGCGTGAGCCACCGTGCCCGGCCAATTCCCTTAGTCTTAATTCAAGATTCTTAGCGTGGTCTACAATACCCCGTGTGATCCTTGTCTTCCTGTGACCCTCCCCCAATACCTTACCCTTCAGCCCTCACTGGCAGTAGCAATGTCTCAGTTCTTCAACAGACCACGCGGAGCACTTAGCGCAAAGCTGGACACGTAGTAGGTGCACTCAGTAAATGTAAGTCATCATTATTACCGCTTAGCTCTTTCCTGCCTCTGGGCCTTCACAGATGCTGCTCCCTGTTTGGAATGCTCTTCCCTTTACTCTTCTGACTAACTCGTTCCCCTACTTCAAGTCTGTATTAGTTTTTTATTGCTGTGTAAGTTTATTACCATAAACTTAGTGGCTTGAAACAACATAAATGTATTATTTCACAGTTTCTAAGAGCCAACAATCTGGCACATTTTAGCTGGGTACTTTTCTCGGAGTTCCTTTGAATGGCTTGCCCAGTTAGGTCAGGACCACCCAGAATAACCTCCCTTTTGATTAACTCAAAGTATACTGATTGAAGATCTTAATTACATTTGTAAAATCCCGTCACCTTTGTAAAAAACCTAATGACAGGGGCCGGTCGAGGTGGCTCACACCTGTAATCCTAGTACTCTGGGAGGCCAAGGTGGGAGGATCGCTCAAGGTCAGGAGTTCGAAACCAGCCTGAGCAAGAGTGAGACCCCGTCTCTACTAAAAATAGAAAAAAAGACAGAAATTAACCTACTCGTACATTAAACGGACAGAGAAGGGGAGAAGGAAGGGATGCAGCATTGACTGAACCAGGCCCTGTGCTAAGTGCTTTACATTTCTCCTCTCACTGAATCCTCACGGCTACCCCTAAGACTATTACTATTCGTAGCCCCATTGTATGGCGGGGGACGCAAAGGCTCAGAGACTTTGTGCCCAATGTCACACAGCAGGTGACTGAAAGAGCCAGGATTCAACCCCAGGACTGTTCCCTTCTCTTCATTCTAAGGACTTGGTCAGAGAATTGGGTCTGCTACCACTTACTGAGCATATGAGTTGGCACAAGTCCCTTTGGCTTGAGTCTCAGCTTCTGTGTTTGGGAAATGGGGGTGGCGATACCTACTGAGGAGCAGGGGGGAAGTAGGACCATGTGTATAAAGTTCCTTGAACATCACTAATGGTCAGGAAATGCAGCCAATGATCTCCACAGGCCAAAAGGCCGCCCTTGCTGAAATGAAAGGCCTGTTTGGTGGGATTAGGGGAGTCAGGGGAGTACCAGGGAAGGGGCCCAGAGAGAGGAGCCTCTGAGGATGTGAGATTATCAGGTTGACCTGCTTGATGTCACCCTACAAATGAAAATATGGATGTTCAGAGACTTATATAGAAGCCATTCTGGAGGGGACCATTTGCTGAATAGAACTGTCCCTCTGCTCTTACTGGTCTCCCCCTCCTACTTCCCAGGGAATTCCTGGGGCAGAGGGAGGCAGGTCCTTCAAGAGCTTAGGGAGTCCCTGGCAGAGAAGGCAGGAGCTCTGAGTCCTGGGCTGTAGCGGCCTGGGCCTCCTGTGTTTGCTCTCTGCCTCTGCCTGTCTGCGATGCTGCTGACCACAGAAGAGACTCACTGGGACGGGTCACAGCCCGGAGGAGAGCTGGAAAGCCAGGCTGCCATTACGATTCAGGGGTACACAACTCCCCATCTCACCACAGTGACTTGAGTTTCCACCATGGGAGATACTTCATAGGTGTCCTTTTCACCCTGTCCTATTCCTCTTTTAAAAAGGGACTGTACCACCTGCCTTCAGCCCACAGAGTCAGTGTTAGTGTGATGTGCACCAGATCTTCCTCCTCTGTGACTTGGAGGAGCCCAAAGCCCTGGGGCAAAGTTGAGTGGGAGAAGCAGGGTTGAACTGAGAGGGCTGTGCTCACAGCAGTCCTGCCGCCCTGGAGCTGACAGACTTGTGGGATGTCAGAGCTGGAAGAGACTTCAGGGGTCACTTACTCCTGAACTCTCTCATTTTACCCATGAGAAAACGAAGAGCCCAGAGAGGGAGAGGGCTCGCCCAAGTCCCACAGCCAGTGAAGGAGGCAGGCTGGAGCCCGAGTCATCTGTCTCTGTTGACTCGGCTGCTCTGTGTGTTTTCCTCCCTAAAACGTAGAAAAGACTCAAGTTACACGGGAGCAGGAGAGCGGGGCATTTCCCTCTGGACCTCTGGTTCTTCATCTGTTAAATGGGAATAATTTTACTTTGCTGCCAATATACCTGCTTTTCGTGAAGCTCGATTGAGTAAATAGACGGGAAACGACAGCAGCAGAATTGTCTGTCCGGTGGCAACAGGACCTCAGAGTGGAGGAGACGACACGGGATTTGAGGGCGGGGCAGGGCAGATGGGCTCCAAAGACGTGGGTTCACCTTGTCGTCCTCCCCAGGTGGGGCCCAGGCCTGGGTTGCCATGGATACCGTGTCCCTGGAGCATCAGATTCAGAGCGTACAACGCCACATCAGCTTCCTGAAAAAGGAGCAGATGGCCCTGCTGCGAGACCTGCACCTGGAAATCCTGAGGCTGCAGAAACGCTGCTCAGGTGAGGCCAGGAGGGATGCAGGGCAAGGGAGGGGTCACTGTTATCATCACAGTGGCTGTCTGTGACGTGGTGCCCACCATGAGCCACTGTGCGCCTCACACCAGTCCTACCTCCTCCTTTTCTGGATGAGGAAACCGAGACTTGGGGAGATGAGATAAAAGTTTTGGGACAAAGTGCTCTGGCTAGGTGGCGGGGAGAAGCCTGACAATTCCTGGGGAGTCCTGTCCTCAAGTCACTGTTCCTAGAGCACCTCCCAGCCCTCAAAAAGCTGGGGAGACACACATACCAACAGATAACATCAAGATATGGTGGAAGATAAAGCAGGAGCCCAGGGGCAGGATGATGTCCAGCTTGAGGGGCAAGTGATGGAGGAGACTCAGCCTCCAGAAGGCCCAGTAATGTGTAAACACTCTGAGATATGACGGGAAGGGAGTGAAGAAGGAATCCCAAATGAAGGGAACAGCAAAAGGCCAGAAGGTAGGAAACAAAAAGCTCGTAAAAAGTTCTATTTGACTGGATAAAGCTGTGCTTAGAGGAGACTGGTGAGAAGTCCAGTGGCACCAGAGTATAGAAGACCTTGCCAAATACCAGGATAGCCAAGGAGTTTGGCCTGTCCCCCTGAGTAGTGGGGAGCCACTGAAGGTTTTTGAGCAGCATAGTGCTGCCCGATCAGCATTATACTGTATTCAGAAACCCAGTCTGCAGTTGCCTAGAAGCTGAAGTGGTGGGAGAGGCAAGCAGTGAGACTAGTGGCGGAGCTGATGAATGGTCCAGGGGAGAGATGGAGAGGGATGGAAAGGGGAGGACTGGGGAACACAGGCTGAAGGAAAGGACTTATTGGCCACTGACTGGATTTGTGAGCACAGCAGAGGGAGGCACCAAAGATGCAGTGAAATCCCATTCTTGGCCTCTGCTCTTGGACCTGGGCCTCGGCTCTCTGGGCCTCTCAGAGGCTTGGCTCTGGCCCAAGTGCTCACTGAGGCCGTCTCCAAGTGCAGGCTTTACAGCCAGTGGCTCATTGACCATCTTAGCTGGGAAGGCCCAACTTCTTCATTGTATAAGTAAACTGAGGCCCAGAGAGAGAGTCACACAATATATTGGTGGCAGAGTCAGGATCAGAACCCAGAGCTCTGCCATGTACACTATTTAGGTGATGGGTAAATTAAAGCCTAGACTTCTCCACCATGCAAAAAAACCCCAAAAAACCAGAGCTGCAGTCTCCCAGTCCTTTGTGCCCCCACAGCTTTCTGCACATCCTCCCCAAGACGCGCAGACCACTACCTCCCTTCCAGCCCCTGCTCATGGGAGGCTCCCCACTTCCCAGAGGGAAGCTCTGAGGCCCAGAGGGTTTGAGTGACCCACCTGGCTTCTCATGTTGTGGCACGGACAGCCAGCAGTGCTTGCTGTCAGTCACCATGGCCTCCTGCCTCTCCATACACAGGTTCCGCTGCCACATTCCAAGGCCAGGCTCCATGCAATCTCCCCCAAAGACGACATGGCAGCAGAGGCCAGCCCAGGGGACAGGGTTGGCCCACATAGACTTTCCCATGCCTGATGTCACTTTTTCACTGCAATAACAGTAAAGGAGGCCGGGTACAGTGGCTCACGCCTGCAATCCTAGCACTCTGGGAAGCCGAGTGCTAGGGAGGATCATTTGAGTTCAGGAGTTGAAGATCAGCCTGAGCAAGGGTGAGACCCCATCTCTACTAAAAATAGAAAGAAATTAATTGGACAACTAAAAATATATTGAAAAAAATTAGCTGGGCATGGTGGCGCATGCCTGTAGTCCCAGCTACTTGGGAGGCTGTGGCAAGATGATCTCTTGAGCCCAGGAGTTGGAGGTTGCTGTGAGCTAAACTAACACCACAGCACTCTAGCCTGGGAAACAGAGTGAGACTCTGTCTCAAATAAATAAATAAATAAATAAATAATGAGGCCATCAAAGGTGAAAAGAGAAAGGGGTAAGATGAACTTAGTCATGAGGAAAACAGGCATCTAGAGAGGGTGCGAGAGGAGTTCCCACTAAACAGCTCCTCAGTGTTTTCTGACACTGGCCTGCACAGCCCTGGCAGTGTT
>CAUYMX010115482.1:0-25463 GCA_963573855.1 Lepilemur septentrionalis | reverse complement strand
ACAGAACATTGGTTAAATAGCTTATCCCTCCCAAAATTGTTACATATGTAACTCAAGTCAAAGGATGTCATAGTTTAATTTACATTAATTACCTAAAACTAATTATATTAATAAAATTAAAACCTCAAATCTGCCTGTAATACTAGCACTCTGGGAGGCCGAGTCGGGTGGATTGCTCAAGGTCAGGAGTTTGAGCTCAGCCTGAGCAAGAGCGAGACCCCAAAAAAGAAAGAAAGTAATTGGCCAACTAAAAATATATAAAAAATATTAGCCAGGCATGGTGGCGCATGCCTGTAGTCCCAGCTACTTGGGAGCCTGAGGCAGGAGGATCACTTGAACCCAGGAGTTTGAGGTTGCTGTCAGCTAGGCTGATGCAACGGCACTCTAGCCCGGGCAATAGAGTGAGACTCTGTCTCAAAAAAAAAAAAAGAAAAAAAAAAAAAAAACCTCAAATCTACTAATTCAGCCATTGGATTTATTAAAAAACCAAAGTAAGATAATTTTGCTCTTACACTGCTATTAAATTAAGCAGACGATAGTTACATTGGAAGAAAACAGTAAAATGTACTATTGAATATATTAATATTGCAGAAATCTATAAAGTACTGCAATAATTTAATGATGTTAATCATCAGTGGACCTAAATTCCAGAGGATGAAAATCATATTATTCAAAATCCAATCGTCCAGCAACAAAATATAAATAATACATGAATGACGCGAAGAGACTTGAAAATCTGTTCCTGGTGTTTTGAGAATTCTTTTTGGAGGAGTAGAGGCTTAATCTGTCTCTATTTGTGAGTACAGATATTTACAAAGTTATTATAGGGATCCAGAGTAAGATAAAAACATTCAACCCTTTTTATATTCATAAATATGAGGAAATTACCTGATTGTTGTGGTAGAAGTGTCTTTGCCTACTAAAAAGCAATGTTTGCCCTCGCTGATTTGCTGAGCCCATGTAGGATGAAGCCATATTACATGAGAAAAATGGCCAGCATAAACTGCAGGCATAATCCAATTTTCAATACTTAATTCCCTGGAAAAGAAATAGAGAGAAAACATTAAAACTATAAGTGTTTTTCTTCCAAATGTAATTTCATCCACACACTATTTTAAGAAAGCAGGTCTCAAAGTGTGGTTCCTTGGGTAGTTCGAGACTTTTTCAGGGTGACCACTATATCGAAACTATTTCATAAAAATACTAAGGCATTATTTCCCTTTTTTATTTATTGACATTTACAATGATGATGCAAAATTATTGGTGGATTGATGTCTTAAGAAAGCAGTGGCACTCAACTCTATTAGTAGTCACTGTATCCTTCACTATAAAGCATTAGCCAAAAAAAAAAAAGTGTTTAAGAATATCCTTGATTTTATTAAAACTTGATCCTGAGTATACATTTTAAAATATTCTGTGTGGCAAAACAAAAAATCAAAGAAAGCACTTCTGCGACATACTTTGAAGATTAATTAATAGGTCTCAAGGAAAAGCACTTGTGATTAAACTGTGAGCTAAATATTTTTTTTTTTTTTTTTTGAGACAGAGTCTCACTTTGTTGTCCGGGCTAGAGTGCTGTGGTGTCAGCCTAGCTTACAGCAACCTCAAACTCCTGGGCTCAAGCGATCCTTCTGCCTCAGCCTCCCAAGTAGCTGGGACTACAGGCATGTGCCACCATGCCCGGCTAATTTTTTCTATATATATTTAGTCGGCCAATTAATTTCTTTCTATTATTAGTAGAGACGGGGTCTCGCTCTTGCTCAGGCTGGTGTCGAACTCCTGACCTTGAGCTATCCACCTGCCTCGGCCTCCCAGAGTGCTAGGATTACAGGCGTGAGCCACCGCGCCCGGCCTCTAAATATTTTTCTTGAAAGGAGTGACCAATTGAGACTTGAGACTGAATTGTTGGATTCTACATTTCTTTTATTTATTTATTTTTGAATTTTACTTTTAGAGACAGGGTCTTGCTGTGTCCCCAGGCTGGAGAGCAGTGGCACAATCATAGCTCACTGCAGCCTCAAACTCCTGGGCTCAAGTGATCCCCCTACCTCAGCCTTCCAAGCAGCTGGGACTACAGGCATGTGCCACAATGCCTGGTTAATTTTTTAATTTTTATAGAGACAAGGTCTTGCTACGTGGCCCATGCCAATCTAGAACTGCTGGCCTAAATCAAACCTCCTGTCTCGGTCTTTCAAAGTGCTGGGATTACAGGCAAGAAACTACCACTTGTCAAGTTTTGGTGTAGTATCAAAGAATATTAACAATTATTTGAAAAGGTTATGAAAATATTCTTTCCTTTTACAATTACATGTCTATGAGAGCCTGAATTTTTATCACACACTTCATCAAAAACAACATTTAGCAACAGACTAAATACAGGAACAGATATGAGAATCTAGAGGTCTACTATAAAAGAAAATATTAAAGAGCTCTGCAAAAATTTAAACAATGCCTCTCTTCTCAGTAAATTTTTGTTTTGGAAAATATATTTATTTTTTATAAAAAATCTTACTTATGCTAACACATAATGGTTTGTAATTAATATTTTGAAATGAATATTTAAAAAATTTCTCCCTTTTAATTTCAAATATGGTAAAAATCAATAGATATAACCCACATTAAAAAAAACTCAATAGGACAGGCACACTGGCAATCTTAGCACTTTGGGAGGCCAAGGAGGGAGGATTGCTTGAGGCCTGGAGTTCGAGACCAGCCTGAACAAGAGTCAGACCCCCTCATCTCTACAAACAATAGAAAAGTTAGCTGAGCATGGTGACATGTGCTTGTAGTCCCAGCTACTTGGGAGGCTGAGGCAGGAGAATCGCTTGAGCCCAGGAGTTCCAGGCTATAGTAGGCTATGATGAGGCCACTGCACTCTAGCCCAGGTGACAGAGTGAGTTTGTTTTTGTCTCAAAAAACAAACAAAAAAGCACCTTAATAATTTTTAAGGGTACAGAGGAATCTTGAGACTAAAAAGTTTAAGAACTGTTATTCTAAGACAGTCTGTGCACCGCCTCATAACCCTCTTTCAATTTCTAAAATATAAAACCTCTAAATATAGAAGAGAATAAGGACAATGGTAGAGCTACCACATTTCTGTAGGAATTAGTGCCCTGAATTAGCGTTTTGGAAAAAGTGAACTAAAAGAAATGAAATAGGCTAAAATTAATCCCCATGACATGAGTATATACTATATCTTTTAATATTATCATAGAAGCAAATTACTGCTATGTAACTTTAAAAAAAAAATCTTTATTTTTTTTGAGACAGAGTCTTGCTCTGTCACCCCAGCTAGAGTGCAGTGGTATCATCAAAGCTCAGTGCAACCTCAAATTCCTGGGCTCAAGCCATTCTCCTGCCTCAGCCTCCTGAGTAATGGGGACTACAGGTGCATGCCCAGCTGATTTTTGTATTTTTTGTAGAGATGGGGTCTCGCTCTTGCTCAGGCTGGTTTTGAACTCCTGACTTCAAGTGATCCTCTTGCCTTGGCCTCCCAGAGTGCTAAGGTAACAGGAGTGAACCACCATGTCAGGCCTGTAACTTTTTATATTATACAAGCAGGCTATATTCTAACAATTATATACGTCCATGAAGAGACAGTGACAGATTTTAAGGGAACTTTATTACTGAAGAGAAGCTAGTTGAGTCATTACTTACAGATATATTAGGTATGAGCCTTTCTGAAGAATGGAGTACAAATAACCAATTTCATTTCCATCTCTATGATTTTACATAACTGAAAGTCAGCAGGATTTATGACTTGAAAATAAACAAATTGAGAGGTAGGAAAGACTCAATACTGGAAGGAAGAATATAGCAATGAAAGATGTGTTGCCTAGACTGTGTTTAGAGTAAGGCACATTTTCTTGTTTCTTAATACTCAGACTTTTAAAGGGGAGAGAGGAGAACTGGCTCAGATAACTTCTAGAAGTCTCTTCTACGTCTAAAGTTCTATATTCTAAGTCAGAGGTTGGCAAACACTGGCTGAGTTGCTTTTGTAAATAAAGTTTTATATTTTTTTCCCAGAAACGGGGTCTTGCTACGTTGCCCAGACTGGAGCACGGTGGATATTCACAGGCACAAATGTAGCATCCTACAGCATCCAACTCCTGGCCACAAATGATACTACCACCTCAGCCTCCTGAGTAGCTGGGACTCAGGTGCACACCACCATACCCAGCTTGTAAATAAAGTTTTATTGGAACATAGTTACTGCCATTTGTTTACATAGTGCCTACGACTGCTTTCACTCTACACGGGCAGAGATAAGTAGTTGTATCAGAGACTATATGGTCAGCAAATCTGAAATATTTACTATCTGGTTCTTTAAGAAAATGTTTGTCAACATTTGTTCTAAATAAAATAAAAAGGCAAAAAGACAAACAAAAAAAAACAAACCCTAAGAGTCTGTTAGCAAAGTCTATTTCCCATAAATGCTTATAATCTACTGTAAATTGTATTTCAAACACGTAAAAAGTCATTAACAAAATCACATATTACCCAAAGAGTGTTTCCTTATCAAAAACGGTGTCTGCTGGCATATTCACAGGAATAAGGAGGTCTGGATGTGAGTCAAAATGTAAAAATCTTATATTACTGGCAGGAAGATGCTTTGAGCCTATGGCCCGGTATATAAAAGGTAGAACCTGTAAAAGACACATGCACACATTCAGAATTGCCACTGAAATCATGAGCACACGCTCAACTGCAGACTGCAAAACAATGCTGAACACAGCTGCACATAATCTGAAGCATATCAAGTTATTCAAAAAATGGGAAAAGATAAAATCTGTTTATTGTAGATTGTTCACATAATGATTGCAAGCATTATTTTTTCCTCAGAACTTCCAACTTCTACCTTTAGTTGCCTTCCTGACCTCAACTCAGACTCAACCGGTAATGTGGGTAAACAGACCAGGACTGGGGCTCAGGAACAAACTGCTGGTTAACACCTGGTCTGGCTTTAACTGTGTGTTCAAGATACCCTAGCTCTTGAGGTCTTTTCGATGTCTTTAGGATGGTGAGGGCTGGCTAGATGGTTTGTAAGACTCTCCTCTCACATCCTCTATAGGTCTAGGTTTAATACTAACCCACACTTTTTCCTTCTCTCATAGACACTATGTCTAAGACCTGAGAAACCCAACTTTCTTCTTCTCCGCTTAATTTTCTCCATCGGTTAATCTCTCCTCTTTTATAACCAGATAACCCCAAGGCCTATTAATGCTACTTTAAAACAAATTTCTTAGATCCATGAACTTTCTTTGATTTCCAAAAGTCTAGATTAAACCACCAATTTTACTACTATATTGTATGTAGCACAGCCAGAAAAATGGAAACGACTTTTAGTGTCTATATATGCCGGGGCACCACGTTAAAAGATTTATGTACACGATATACCGACAGTAACACTCCTAATGGTCCTATGAGTTCTATGATTACTGTTCCCATTTCATAGATGAAAGGCCACGTTGTTAGCATGAAGTTTTCCACCTGAACAGCAGGGCTGTGAGAGAGATGCCAGGAGACATTTGGAAGCCAGAGTTAACTGCAGGTGAAGGGGCTCTGCAGTGAGACTGCTCAGGTTCGAATCCCGACGCCAACAGCTGTGGGATTTGGGTAAACCTTGTTAAATGAATTGCCGGACACGTAGTAAGCGTCCCATAGACGTAAGCTCCTAATCTCTCAAGTTGTCTGTTTCAGTGTCTCCCCACAACAACGGAACTCGGGCAGTTAAGCAATTCTGGTTTTCTCTATGGCCTCCGACGCTAAGGCTGGGCCGTCTCCTTGCTTCTGGAGCACCAGTGCTCTGGGCGGTTCTGCCCCAGAGCCCAGCAGCCGCCCGCTCACCTCCTGATGATCCTCCACCACCCACACCGGGAGCTCGGGGTAGCGCCGGAGACAAGCGCGCTGTCCCGCGGAGTCACTCATGTTTCCGTGCCGGTCAGCGCTGCTGCGAGTCGGAGGCACCTGCCGAGGACCCGGGAACGCCCGAGCCTGCCCAGCTTCCCTCTTCGGACGGAAACGCGCGCTCACCCGGTTGCGCTTCCAGATTGGAGGACGTAGAAGGCGGGGGCGGGCACCGGAGGCTCCGCCGCGGACGATTGGCCTAGAGATCCATCGCTCTCGTTGACACGCCAATCGCCGCGCAAAAGGCGCTGCGGCGGCCGAGGAGTTTTCCCTCCCTTGACCCAGCTTTCACAGGTTTGCTTTTTAATTCTGTCAGTTTCCTGTTCCGGAGGCGCAGGCGGCGCCACTGTCTTGGCGGCTGCAGTGTTAGCTTGGCTTTTTTTCTGACAGCGATCTCGCGGCCCGAGAGCCTTTTGTAGGTAAAAGCGGCATCTTGCGGGTGTTGGCAGAGGGAGTGTTTCCGAGTGTCCGGATTTAAAAGGGGCTGGAGTCCGGGGCTGGGTGAAAGGCTCCTGGGAATGGGGGTCGGGCAGCCCCTCTTCAGATCTGCAGCTAAGGGCAAAAGAGCGACCCTAGGCCCGGATCCCGCAAATAAATAGAAATGAAAGAGAACATCTTTCATTCATTTGTGGAACGCACACAGGCCTGGGGCCGCCGGGGTCTCGGAGGGAGCGAGACCGCAAGCCCCGCGCCTGCCTCGTGGGGCACACAGGCTGGCGGGAGATGCAAACAGGCAAACACGCAATTAGGGATCTGCCAGATGAAGGTGACTGGCCTGCAGATTCACCTGGGGGAAAGAGGGAGGTCTCAATAAAAATGTAGTCACTCTTTGCAGCTCTTTTTACGTGGACTGACGTTCCTGGGCGTGCTAACTATTCACAACAGCAACCTAGGAGTAGGCAGACTCAGAAAACGGTTACTTTTACAGTTGCAGTGAATTCCTTGACTTCTGAATTACAGTCTGCATCCACAACACAGCCTGACCATGCCTATAATAGGTAATCTCATGATAGGTATTTGTAGATTTTCTAACTGTAGAAACATCCAGCGAGGACCTGGTAGTGAATGTTCAATTGTTACACACTCACTGTACCACAGTGTTAATGACCATGACCCTGGCTGTTGCCCACCTCTAGGTTCAGCACACTCCTTTGTGTTTCTCGAGACCCTGTATATACCTCTTTTCTTCTGTTTATCGCATTATATTGTATTTTTAAAAAACTTATCTGTATGTGGGTTCTAATTACTTGAATCCTACAGGTTATGTTTTACTTGTGTTTTAATCTGCAGGGCCTGGGACAGTGCTTTACATATATGGGCTCCTTAAATGTTGCATGAATCAGTGAAAAGTTCTGCTTTCTGTGTGTCCTCCGTAATGCAAATCTATTGTGAGACAGTAAACAATTATTCGTCACCTACTGTGTGCAGGATGCTCTGCCAGGGACTGTGAAGGATACAGAAATGACTGTGAATCAACCCATGTCATCAAGGAGCTAGTGGAGGAGTTAGACATGTGACTATAATATGAGGCAGTCTCTGGTAAGTGCTGTAAAAGTAAGTGTAGACTAAGTCTAGAATGAATGAATTACTTCATAAAGGGAATCAGGAGAGGCTTCACAGAGGAGGTGGCATTTTAAATTGGTAGATGAGTAGAAATTCACTGGGTAAGAGATTTTAGAGAGAAGAATGGGAGCAAAGAACAAGCTGAGTGATAGTACTTGGTATGTTAAACAGCTGGGAAAATCTGGGCTAGTAGAAGTTTTGTGGGGAAGGTAATGGAGAACAAGCCTGGAAGGAGACTTTGGGTCTAGATTTGATAAGGTCTTAAATGCCAAGCATGGAGTTTGAACTTAATTCTGCCAGCACTGAGTAGCCTATGGTGGCAAGATCAGCCGGGTGGACCCCAGGTTTATCACAAGGGCGTTGGACTGAATAATTAGATATTATTTGGTGCCTGTTATTAAGCACAATGATTGCTATATAATCTGAAATAATTTTCATGAGCCATTTGAAAGTCTACTTAGGCTTATTGGTAAAACTTAGACTTTAGGAAGATGTTTCTACTTGAAAGCTTTTTGCACAGAATATTTATCTGAGGCTTTTTCTATTTTAACATTTTGCTGAAGTTCAAACGTTGGAAAATTATTTGTGTTCATAGTGTCTTTCTATGGGAAGAGCTGAGAATGAAAATCAAGAATCATAACTGTTGTGTTAACAAGATTATGATTATGTTTGAATTTGAATGCTGGTCTCTCTGTGATTTTTGTGTTTGATCTATTCCTACATGTTTTTATAATGAAGGAAGCTAGAGTATGAAGCGGGGCAGGGGAAATAATTTTTACCCCAATCTTTTAGTAAATTAGAGATAGGATATGCCTATGTTTTTCAGTCTTTATAGTGACTGATAGTTTTGAGTCAAGGCGACAAGTAATAAGGACATCTTAAAATTTAGTTGGAAACTTTAGTGCAGTTCAACATGCTTTTAATTTTGTTAGTAGGCTAACTGCATTGGAAAGTGTAAAATCAGCGTTAAGATAATTGCAGAAATATTTTATAGTATCTGCAGTTGGGGAAACATGTTTATGTCTATTTTATTCTTTGTTTTTTAGAGCTTATATTCTCTGTGGAAGATGTGACATATCCAGACAGTACATCATGATGCAAGGCAATACATGGTGAGTGATGTGATGTGTTTGGGAGAAGAGAAAGAGTAGCAAACACTGGTGGTAGGCCACATAGAGAGTGGAAGGATTTAGGTACTTGGGGAGAGGGGAAATGTGCTCATTCTTTAAGCAGTAGGTATAACACAACAGAGGGCTATGCACAGGGCTAGGAAGCAAGACCAGAACAGTTAATGAAACATCCCAGAGCCCTGCTCTGATGGAGCTTGCGCTTCTCAGGTGCATGTAGAAACTAAAGATGGAATTAGGTAATTAATGAGTGGATTGTAATTATTATAGGACCTGCTAAGAAGCAGCATAGTGTTGTGAGAACAGGGAACATAACAAAGCCCTGGGGGCAATGACAGTGGTTGTAGAAAGGCCAGCAAGGATATTATTGTAATAGCCAGGCAAGAGGCGATGATGTGAAGTGGTTGAATTCAAAAGTATTTGTGAAGCATAAATGATAGGAATTTTTATTTCTTAAGAATTTTTTATTAAGGTATTATTACATAATTGATAGGAATTTTAAAATAAATTTTTAGCTAAGCAGGGTAAAGGAGGAAAAGTTGTCAGGTGATTTCCTGGTATATGTCTTGAGAACCATTAATGGTGTCATTTATGGAGATAGGAAATACTAAGAAATGAGCAAGTGTTTGTTTTGGAGAGGAAGATCATTAATTCCTTTTGGGATATGTTATGTTGAATTTGCAGAGTCAGTGAGATATTCAAGGAGAGAGGTCGGTTTGGCAGTTGGCAAAGTGGGTCTAGAGCTCAGAAGTTGATGGCTAGAGATGTAACTTTGGGAGTTATTGACAGATGGGTGGTAATTGAAGCAACACAGTTGGGAAAGGTCACCTTGGCAGAGAGAGTGAGCTGAGTATCCAGGCTGGACCCCTGAGGAATACCAAATGGTCAAAGGCCCCCTAGCAGAGGAGGAGCTGGCACAGGAGACTGTCAGGAGGAATAGCCTGAGAGGTAGGAAGGACACAGTGAGGGTGTTTTGTCAGGAAGCTAAGGAAAGCCTCCATGGGGGGTGGGGGTGAGGCAACTGGACTGAATGCTGCATGGAGATCAAGTAAGGTGATTGAAAATGATCACTGGTTTTCAAGACAATGTGGCTACTGGTCATTTCACTCACTGGAGTAGTGGCAGAAGCCAAAGCTAGATTAGAGTAAGTTGGATGTATATACACTTTTGTTTTAGGCAGCCTGGGTTGCCATAACAAAATGCCATAGACTAGGTGGCTTAAACAACAAATATTTCTTTCTTTTTTTTTTTTTTTTTAGACAGAGTCTCGCTCTGTTGCCTGGGCTACAGTGAGTGCCGTGGCGTCAGCCTAGCTCACAGCAACCTCAAACTCCTGGACTCAAGCAATCCTTCTGCCTCAGCCTCCCGAGTAGCTGGGACTACAGGCATGCACCACCATGCCCGGCTAATTTTTTCTATATGTATTTAGTTGGCCAATGAATTTCTTTCTATTTTTAGTAGAGACAGGGTCTCGCTCTTGCTCAGGCTGGTTTCGAACTCCTGACCTTGCGCGATCCAACCGCCTCAGCCTCCCAGAGTGCTAGGATTACAGGCATGAGCCACCGTGCCCGGCTCAAACATTTATTTCTTATAGTTCTGGGCCTGGAAGTGCCAGCATGGTCAGGTTCTTGGTGCATGCCCTCTTCCTGGCTTGTAGATGGCCACCTTCCTACTATATCCTCACCTGGCAGAGAGAGAGAGGGGGATATCCTGTCTCATCTTCTTTTTATAAGGGAACTAATCCCATCATGAGAACCCTACCCTCATGACCTAATCTAACCCTAATTACTTCCCAGATGCCCCATCTCCATATAGTGTTACACTGGGGATTAGGGGTTCAACATATAAATTTTGCAAGGAACACAAACAATCCTTAACAACTTTTCCAGGTCATTTGGCTGTGAAGGGGAGGAGAAAGAAGGTGCAAAGTGGAGGGAGACCCAGAGTCCCAGGAAAGTATTTTATGTTGGAATAGACCTGAGCATTTTTAAATGCTGATGTGAAGGGTCTGGTAGCAAGGAGAGATGAAGGAACACAGAGGAAGGATGGTAATCCCAAATATATACATTTGGGGATGGGATCCAGAGCACCTGTGTCAGGATAGAAGGAGGGAGTTGGGAGAGGATGGAGTTGGGCACATAGGTTTGCAAAAATGGTAGAACAAGTTGAGGGAGTTCTCTTCTGCTGGTGTTTGTATTTCTGTGTGGTAGGAGATGAGGCTGCTTGTTGACTGTGAAGAGGGAATGGAATATGGGGAAGATGCTGAAGATCTGTGGTAGTTAGGGAGTAGAGTTAGGAGAGTAAGCTGGCTGCAGAAGCATGCCAGGGGATGGCTTGTCAAAACCCAGTGACCGTGAATTTCCAAGGACACCAATCTGCCTAGTCAGGTATTTTTCTATAGTACTACTTTCTGGTTAGCCTCCAGAAAACAAATTTTTGCTTTCTTCTGAGGTTGGGGTATACCAGGTTCTTGTGACTGAAGTAGAGAGGGGAATTGGAGCTTAGGGTATTAAAAAATGAGTCACTGAGATGCTGGGCCTTGGGGTCTATGCTGAGTGGGTAGGAGGTGAAGACAGGAAGATGCAGGTGCAGATGTGTGTGGACCTCACATGTGAGCTCAAGATTGAGGGGGAACTTGAGCAGGAACATGACAATGAATAATTGAACATTGGGATGCTGAATTTGTCATTTTGGAGGTAGAGCAGCTTTAAGGAATGACAAGGTCCAGGGACTGACCATGGCAAGGGGTTGGATGGCCAAGACAGGGTAAGCTGACTTTATTGGCTATAAAGAGTTTTAAGATATTGTTGAGAACCTGGTATTAAATGGGTGGAATATTCCAGCTGCCTGACTAAGAGGTCTGTTAGTTGCTCATCGAGATGGTCAGGCATTAATGAAACCCTGTTTACATAGTGAGTTTTTTTTTAAACTTTTTCCCTTTATATTTTCTCCAACGAAGTCATAGAATGTCGTTCCACCCAGGACGAGGATGTCCCCGAGGACGAGGAGGACATGGAGCCAGACCCTCAGCACCAGCCTTCAGGCCCCAAAATCTGAGACTGCTTCACCCTCAGCAGCCTCCTGTGCAATATCAATATGAACCTCCAAGTGCCCCTTCCACTACTTTTTCGAACTCTCCAGCCCCCAATTTTCTGCCTCCACGGCCAGACTTCGTACCCTTCCCTCCACCCATGCCTCCGTCGGCACAAGGCCCTCCTCCCTGCCCAATCAGGCCCCCTTTCCCCAACCACCAGATGAGGCACCCCTTCCCAGTTCCTCCCTGTTTCCCTCCCATGCCTCCCCCAATGCCCTGTCCCAATAACCCCCCGGTCCCTGGAGCACCTCCCGGGCAAGGCACTTTCCCCTTCATGATGCCTCCGCCCTCCATGCCTCACCCCCCGCCCCCTCCAGTCATGCCACAGCAGGTTAATTATCAGTACCCTCCGGGATACTCGCACCACAACTTCCCACCTCCCAATTTTAATAGTTTCCAGAACAACCCCAGTTCTTTCCTGCCCAGTGCTAATAACAGCAGTAGTCCTCATTTTAGGCATCTCCCTCCATACCCACTCCCAAAGGCTCCCAGTGAACGAAGGTCCCCAGAAAGGCTCAAACACTATGATGATCACCGGCACCGAGATCACAGTCACGGGCGAGGCGAGAGGCATCGGTCCCTGGATCGGCGGGAGCGAGGCCGCAGTCCTGACAGGAGAAGACCAGACAGCCGCTACAGATCCGACTATGAGCGAGGGAGGACGCCAGCCCGCCACCGCAGCTACGAGCGGAGCAGGTAAAGCGGATCTGGGGACTTCTTCATTGAACTACAGAGGCCCAGATACAGTCAATTTGCGTTAATGGCAAACCAAACCAAAAGGGTCCAGCAGTGCATTGCGATTTATAAAAAGGAAGTGTTTAAACACTGTTTTCGAGAGGAAGAGGCATCTGACAAGTAAATAAATTGATATCAGAAAAAGGCGATTTTGAAAAGCATTCCAGAATTATCAATGTAGATTCATCTCAGTGAATATAAGCCTTTTACTCTGCTTAATAGTTGACGTTTTAATGATGATCCTATGACATAAAAGACTTGTATTTTTGTCATAGATTAAATTATGTTCAGTGTGATCATCATACCAGGTTATAGAGTTCGATTTCTTTTGGAATGGATGTTCTGTATTGTTATCAATGAAGAATCTAACTAGTTAACAGAACTTGCTTTGTGATTTTTAGGATAAGTAGTTCATTGTACATTGTTGCCTTCTTTGCTCTGTTTCTTTGTAAAATGAAATAAGGTTAGTTACACGTGATCAAATAATTTTCAGAATAGCTTTTAACCAGATTTTGTTGCATTGAAACATATTCATACTGAAGAAAGTTGTGTTTAAAAAAATACTCTTCCATTCTAGACTACATTTCTTATTTTCAAGATCAAATATTTATAAATACAAGAGAAATAAGGTTTTGAGTGGGCATTCTTAAAACTGGAATTCTAGACGGGCTTATAGAAATGCTCTGAAGTTACATGCAAAGTTTTATATGTGTGTGTGCATTTTCCAAAAGAAAGCAGGTTCTCAAAGCGGTGGGTGTAAGCCTGTTACCTCAAAAGGCTAAGAACCATTGGTTTATATGGAAAAATAAAAGCCCCAGGTAACAACTGTGCTAATATTTATTTATGCCTTCAGTGAACCCTGTTGATGAAGATTTGAGGTCTTCAGTTGTCAAGCTAATAATGGTGCCTCTCTTTCTTTCACCTGTAGTGTGTTTACCTTCATTGTCTTGTGGAACTTTTGTGCTAAAAGTATTTGAGCTCCCCAAACCAGGTCACACATCGACATCCTGTGGGTGTGTAGAGGGCTAGTCTTGCCTCCTGTTGTTACTCCACAGCTGATTTCAGAAACCAGTTCATATCTCTGTTTCCACATTTTTCTCATGGCTCTGTTGATTTGATTCTGTCTGAACATTTTGCCAATAAATGATAGTGGTCATTCTTCGCCCTCAAGAGAGTGACTGGTGCTTGGAAGGTTGCATTGTTGCCTCTCCTGATGGCCCGGTGGAGGGTCGAAGGGCACGTGTTTCTTGCAGAGGTGACCAATTTCTGGTGGGCAGAGTGAGAGTCGGTAGACTTTCTAAAATATTTTTCAGCATAAATTAATGTTTCTGGTCAATATAGTTCTTAATTATTCTGTCATGAACTAGTTGGCAGAGGCTTGTGATAGTTCATTTTACAATTTTACAGTGAAAATATAAACTGGAAAGAGTTTGTAAATAGTTTTATTCAGACTTTGAAGGATTGTTAGTAATCTTGTCTTTGGGAAAATATTTTGGTGCAAACAATCTAGTGTTTTTTTCCTCCTGCATTTTGGGATGCTGTAATTAGAGGAGTTGCCAGGCTGTGCTGCAAATCCTAAATTCTTCCACTGAGGCTTAAACTTTGCATTATATATTTGAAGAAACTCAGATGTCCTGTATACGGAGGATCTCAGTAGAATCAAGTGCTACAAGAATTACCTCTAATCTACTTTATCCTAAACCATACTGCTTTACTGTGAGAATCTATGTCTTTCTGAAATAGTCTATATTTATTCTGGAGTTGTTTTATGATATACCCGGAGCGTTTGCCTTGGAGCTGCCTTAGTGGCACAGCCACATTATAATTGGCCCCCTTGGGGTATTAGGTGGAGTGTCAGTCATCTGTATTATATAGAAGACTTCTATGACACAAACATGGGGCATGTGAAGTCCTGATACAGGGGCATGTGAAGTCCTGATATAACTTCTAGAAATATATTGTCAGAAACTGAAACTTCATAAATTTGTACACTAGATTGTTAAGTTTATGCAAATTCTGTGGTCTGTCCTCTGGCTGCTTCTCCTCTGCTGCTTGGGGTAAGGAAACCTATCCTTTTACAAATTCCACCTTCCTCCTTTTTCTCCTCCAAAATGTGGTTGAATAACCAATTGCAAGATTGTTTTAGGGTGAACTATATTTAGAAAAGGTTTGTGAAGAAATGGATGTATGTATTTGCTATCATGAAAGATCAAAGTTACTCTAGGGAATAAGAAAAGAAAGTTACAGTGAGTGTGGCGCACAAGTGTGCTGTTTCGTAGTGTGGTGAGGAAGTGGGCAGTGGGTTTCACCTAGCTAAGTAGTGCCACTGCACAATAATTCCCATGACCATCCTGGTTACAGTGAACAACTGGCCATTGGAGAGCTAGCATAATGTACCTAAGGAGTATCTCAATGTTTGCAAACAAGGAAGAATCTTAGGAAAAGTAACACATAATTTTTCTTGCTTTAAAAGGGTTCATCTTGATGGTGTTACTAACGTGACTTATATCCAAATTGGTCTTTTCAATTCCTACCCACTCAGAGGTAACAGTCATCATCTTATGTGTTATTCTTAAATGCAAAGTTTTATTGGCTAAATGTTAAAAAACAAAAATTAGAAATATCCTCTATTTGGAGTTTTTATTTCGAAATGTAGGCAATTATTCTTTTCAGCAGGCATGCCATTACAAATTACATGTATCTTTGACATGTGGCACCATTTACTAATTTCTATATAGTAATTGAGATTTATTGACTACATGTAAACTATGATTTTAGAAATGTGTTAGATGGAGAATGTAGAATCCCAAGCTCTGGCTGCTTTATTTTGAACAGTTAATGTATACCTGAGGATTGTGTGTTATGTCAAAAACATTCAGAGGAGGCTTTCTTGAGAACAGGGAAATCTTTAAGTGAAAAAACAATTCCTGTCTTAATAACTAAGCACTCACTGATCTCTATTAGTTTTGTAAGTTTTGGTTTCAGTGTATTTATATTTCTTCTCTTTGGCTGTAAGTTGGGGGATATTTTGAGTTTAGATATTTTTATAGTTTTCTTGCTAGACTCAGGTTAATATAGCATTTTTTTTTTCCAATCTAAGGTTGGGTGGTTACTTCCTTTAGATTTGTAGTTCTGATTCAGACACACGGGAGTTTAGATTTTAGTTTCAGACCTTTATTGTTAAACAGTTTCAACACTATTATAATTATTTATTTTTAAATTCCAGTTTTACATTGGAAGGGTTTTAAAGTCCTTCATTCTGTTTTTCACCTTGGATAAACCCAGCGTCTCCATTTAGTTTTTTCCAGATGAAAAATAGCATTAAAGTAACTTAGTCATGGTCTTGTGGCAGGTTAGTGATAGCTAAAACTACAACTCAGGCCTGTAACCCGTAAGAGTTAAGAGCTTTTTTATTACAGAACTTTGTCCTAATCTTTACTGTAAAAGCTTTATAATTTGCATTTATTTGATGGGTGAAGTGTAGAGTTTTCTAGAAAGCAGTAGGGTGTAGGGTCCTTTAAAGTTTTCCCTGTAGGTTAAATACCCAAGGATTGGCTGATTAGAAGGTCTTGAGAAAAGATTACAATAAAATTCCCTATATTGCGTAGCATCATGTATGACTTCTTTCTTTAAAGAAAACTGCAAAAGTTATCCAAGTTAGTTAACTTCTGGAATGAGAAAAACTCCTTTATCTTCTAATACATTAAGGAGGCATAAAAATGGCCCCTAGTGAATAGTTCCTGAAAAATTCTTAGATATGGTCCATTTATTTAGAAGATGAATTCAGTGAAAAGAGATGGTGTTTTTGAGTCTTTCTGTTGAAAACAGCTCTGTGTATTAATTCCTTTAAGAGAGCGAGAACGGGAGAGACACAGGCATCGGGACAACCGAAGATCACCATCTCTGGAAAGGTCCTACAAAAAAGAGTATAAGAGATCTGGAAGGTAAGCAAGGAGTTGACACTGAAAGAAGTCATAGGATTATCTCCTTGAATTCAGAGTTTGTGCTTGTGCAGGGTATCAGCCAAGTCTTCATAATGGCCTCAGTCTGTCCAAGATGACCTATGAAAAGAAAGCAGCCTGTAACTTAGAAGCCTTTGCTTTCCAGATGTATTGAGAATGCACAAAGAAAATCTCGATAAATTTCCAAAAATTAGAAATTATACAGACCATTTTTTCTAACCACAAATGCTATAAAACTGTACATTAATAATTCAAGTTATTTAAAAAAACCTTGACAATTCATAATTACACTCTTAAATTTACTTGTTTCAGAAAAAAACAAAACTGCAGTCATACTTTCTTTAGAAAAATGGCATTGAGATTGCTGTAACCGAGAACTTACAGGGTGTAACTACTTCTGTGTCCAAAAGTAAAATTTTGTGGTCTTATATATTGGTAATTAAGAGTAACATTCTAGAGCTGACAGATTTGGACCAGTAATTAGCTTTCCCCACTTTGTTATTGGGTAAAATTATCTAATCTTTCTAAGCCTTAATGTCTTTACCTGTAAAACAAGGACAGTTATATTTACCTTATTGAGTGTTGAGGGGTTATTGAGTTCATACATGTCAGACACTTAGAACTGGATCTAAAGTAAGTGCCAAATAAATGGTAACTATAATTATTATCTGAGCACTTGGCTTTAGAAGTGAGTAGAGTATAAGAAAAGCAGAAAAAGGGATTTAAAGATAAAATAAATTAATGACATTGAAACACAACTATAGCAATATAACTATATTTGTAAATAAATGCAAGACTTGGTTCTTTGAAAGATCATCCAATTTGAAAAGTGGCAAATCAAGAAAAGAAAAATGTACATAACATTAGATTTGAGAAAGTATATTATTACAAGAATGAAGAAGATTTAAAAATTATAAAATAGTGTAAGGACAGATATTTTATTTAAAAAAATTAAAGACTTGAGTGTGGTGGGTTGATTTCTAGGAGAACAGAAATTACGAATTTCACAAGAAGCAGAAAACTTTAATAAGCCAATAACCATGAAAATAATTGAAAAAGCTGAATTTGTACCACCTCTAAAAAATTTCAAACTGTTTTGGAAAACTGAAGAAGATGGAAGAAAAGTTAAGCTCATGCTGTGGTAGCAGGAAAACCTAGGTGGCAAAACCTAACTAAGGAAAAGAAAATTACACAGCGGTCTCTCTTCTGAGTATGGATAAAAATACTAATAAGGATACTAGCAAGTTATTTTTAGTTGTTTGTTAAAATAACTAATAGAGTTTATTCCAAGACTGCAGGGATACAAGGTTAGTATTAGGAAATCTGTAATTGCTGTGTCAAAATCTATAGGGTTATCTCAGTACCTGACTATTAGGTATTGAAATAAAACCAGCATCCATTATGAGTGAAAGCTCATTTTCCTATAAACTAGGAAAATTAGCAGACTTCTTTAACATGGTGAAGAATGCTGTCTTACGATGAACATGATTAATACTGTCTCAAAAGACCTACATTTAGCATTGAAACTTAGAGGCCTTCCCATACAAACTAGAAAATAGACAAGGAGGCCCCATTGCTTATCACTGTTACTGAACATTATTAGGACTTAATCAACAGGCTAATTAAAAACATGGGGTTCTTTTGTTGTATGGTGCTGGTGTGGGTGATACCCACACCATTAATAAGACTCATTGACAAGAGTCCCCACTTTACAGGAAAAAGACAGTTAAGTACTGTTAAGTGCTTTTGCTAGGACGATTACATGTTGCTCTGGGAACAGGACAGTGAAAATCCAGTCTAGAGTAGTCCGAGAGACATTTTCCTGATACCTGAGCTATGTGTATGCATTGGGGAAGGAGAATGGTGGAGGTAGAGAGAAGACCATGTGTGAAGGTTGCACTGTGGAGAAATGCTCTGAGAGGGCCAAGCTGGAGCCTGGGAAATGAGTTTCTAAGGCTTTTGTAGTAATCCACAGGAGAAACAATTGTGGCCTAGACCAGCGCAACGACAGTGGTAACTGGAAAAGGTAGACGTACATAAGAGCTATTAACATGCTGGAGTCAGTAGGACTTGATAACTGCTCGGATGTGTTAAGGGTGAGGGAAGAAGAGTTGAGTGATACCTGACATCTGTGTTCCCTATTGAGGATGGGGGATGCTGAGAAAGAGGCAAGAGGATGAGTTCACTTTGGATTTGAAGAGTCCCAGACAACCAAATGGAATCATGCTGTAGTTAATTGGATGTGTAGGTGTGAAGTTCAGGAAGAGATCTTAGCTGAAAACACTAAGTGCCATGGATTAGATGAGCTTAACTGGGAGGGTGGGCTGAGGGCCTGAAGAGGAAGAGAGGAGATAGGAGAAGAGCCAGGGCATTGTGTTGGTAAACATCATTGAGGACCTATTGGAGGTGGATGATTTTTAATGTATAAGTGCTGGAAATTTCCTCAGTCTAGTGGTTTCATCTTTTATGCCTGCTGGCTTGTAGAGAAGGCAGACTTGGATTCTGTGAGTTCTAACTAATGCAGTAGATGGGAAAATAAAAATTAGAGTTGGAAATACTGTAAAGGAGGAAAAATTACCACAGTTTACAGTATAGCAGTATGTTGTTAAGAAAAAATAATTTGGAGTTTGAATTTTGAATTTTGGAGTGCCTGAAACACCTGAAAAAGATGTTTTGTTCCTGTTTTGAAATACCCCTCTCCAAGTGTTAAAAAATGAATATTAATTGATGTTTATAACAGACAACTCTGACGGTCATATCATGCAAGATACCTGCTTAAAGGGAATGGGGTGAGAATGTCTCTTGCCTGTGTTTCTTGATAGTAATAATAATGATGATGATGATAATAATAATGGTTACACATTTCATAGGATTTTTAAGAATATGTTGAAATGTAACTACTACTTCCAAAGTTTTATGATACTAGGTAAGTGACTAATTTTTAAGGGTTGTTTCCTCCTTTTTAGGTGACATTATATCTGTCTTATAGGGCTCTTGTAAAGATTAAGTGTGAGAATGTCAGTAAAGTGCTTTAACAAGTAAGCACGAAAACAAATAAAGAAGAGCCACGAGGAGGTTAGAATTACCATTATTGGCTGATGGTATTTTAATAGCCTTCCTAAATACCAGGAAAACCTAGTTAGAAAATGTAATGGGGAAAAAAAGTAGATTCATTCCAGAATTTGTGCTAATTAAAATTAAGTATCTTTAATAAACTTAAAAAATATATAGGATCAATGGGAAGAAAACTATAAAATGTAGCTGATGACAAGGTGATGTAATGAAGGGAGGGCATGCTATGTTCCCATAGTGGAAGACCATGTTGTAAAAATACTGATTTGTTTTTTCAAAATACTGTAATCTCTACTTTAATGTAACTTCACTTGAAATACTGGTTTTAGAACTTCATAATTACTCTTTAATTTTTCTTTAGAATAGAAGTTAGGATAATGAAGAAAAACCATAGTAAAAGGACACTTATTCTCATAGTGTTAATGTTCCGTAAATACATAATAATTTAAAAAAATTGATATGGGTATAAATCAGTGAAACAGATACTAAGCAACATTCATGTATATATAAAATTTACATCTAATATAATTATATCTAATAAATAATAGTTATTTTAAATCAGAGGAAAAACTGGCAATTGGCAAGCTATTTGGAGAAAAAGTTGAGATTAAATTTCTGCCTGACATCTTGGAGAGATAAGAGTAAAAAAATTTAATGATAAAAGTAACTGAAGAAAATATAAAATATTTAGCCTTGATATGAAGAAAGGCTTTCCAAGGAAAACACTAAGGTAGGAAGCATAAATAAAAAGATCTATAAATTTGGCTTTATAAAAGTTATATGTAGCAGTAAACAAATAAATACACAAAATTTAAAAAAAACCCCCAAAACTGTAAAAGGTTACAATACATATGAGAGAAGAAGGATAATTATCTTAATAAAAACCTATTTCAGTGAAGACTACAATCCTAATTAAAAAAGCATTAACATGGCATATGACCAATATTCATAAAGAATGTGAATATGAAATGTATTTATTGTAGTAGTGATAAAATATTGAAAATTAAGTGAAACACTTTTTCATTAGAATGGCAAAGATTCGAAACAACCATGTTGATATGATGTATGGAAAGGGGAACTCATATAAGGTTTTGATGATAGGCTAAACTAGTACTACCTACCTGGAGAGAAGCTTTAAAAAAAAGTACACACGCTTTGGGAAAGGTGTGCAAAGAACACAAATGTGCTCATGGTAGTGTTGTTTATGATGGGAAAAAATGTTAACACCCTAAAAGACTGTCATTAGATTTGTTAAATTATGGTATATACATGTGAAAGAATAATACGCAGCTTTTAAAAATGGTTTAGATATATGTGTTGAAATAGAGAGTTCCTGACTACTATCGCATGAGAAGAGCAGGCTATAGAGTTCCATTTTTTGTAAAAGCATGTATATACTTAGATATATATTTGTGTATCTATATATGTTTTTAAACATTGGTGAAATGTAGTGGTTATCTCTCGATGGTATTATGAGTGATTTTTGTTTTATTTTTATGTTTATGCTTTATCATTTTCTATAGTGAACATACACATTTTACTTTGACAGTAACTATTTTTTCTGGTAATAAAACTAATGATACATATTGTGATATTTAGAAGGTATATAAATAATCAATATGTACAACTTGCCCACCTACACATATACAAACACATAGACTTTCCCCGTTACAAAATTAGGAGTTAGTGGTAGAGTTAAAGAAAATAGTTAATTTGTGACTTTGATCAGTTTTAAACTTTCTTGAATGGTAGTAACTTTGTTAGTGTAGCTGTGCTACCTACCACCTGGTGTAGTACAGCAGTTATTCTCCTTTGCTGAATTTCAAGGTCTGCATGTTCTACCTAGATTTCTTGGGCTTACATTAAAATCTACCCTATAGGTTTTCCCTCCAGATACGTCCATAGGCTGGGTCTTTGTAGATTTCAAGCCCCAGGAATTCAAGGAAACAAAGATATTTTTTCGTCCTTTAGATTAACTGAGTTAATATCAGTATTTGTGGGGATTAGAAGTAGTCAAAGTGTTGATTCACTAAGTAGTAATACCCAAGTGTGGGGTTCCAGAGAAACGGTTAAGAGTGATATACCTGGTTCACTCTTGGATTATAGTCCACAGGCTAAAGTTATGGCCAAGTTGAGACCATGTTTTGTGAAATCTTTTTTTTTTTCCTAGCAAAGCAAAATGTGGAGGATTCAACACTAGTTGCTGAAATTGATCTTATGTGGAGATTTCCAAGTATTTCCCAAATATCTTTCTCTTTTAGGAGTTACAGTTTATCGGTTGTTCCTGAACCTGTTGGATGTACACCAGAATCACCTGGGGAGAGTATTAAAAATACAGATTCTTGGGCCCCACCCCTGGAGATTGTGAATCAGTAAGTAGATCTGGGGTGGGGCCTGGGAATTTGTATTTTTAAACAAGTAAACTTCAGATGATTCTGATGCCACCAGACTGGTGTTTGGGAATCACTGGTTTAAAAAGTAAATATGGTGGTTTGGCATGGAATTTATATTTTTAGAAAACAGGTAAAATAGGATCACTGGTTTAAAAAGTAAATATGGTGTTTTGGCATGGAATTTCTATTTTGCCAAACAGGTAAAATAGGCTAGTTTTTACAATGGAAGAGCATTTTTAATAATTAGCCTTCTTTGCCCCCTTTTGAAGTCGCTCCCCAAGTCGGGAGAAGAAGAGAGCTCGTTGGGAGGAAGAAAAAGACAGATGGAGTGACAACCAGAGCTCTGGCAAAGAAAAGAACTATACCTCAATCAAGGAAAAAGAGCCTGAGGAGATGCTGCCTGACAAAAATGAGGAGGAAGAAGAAGAACTTCTTAAGCCTGTGTGGATTCGATGTACCCATTCAGAAAACTACTACTCCAGCGACCCCATGGATCAGGTGGTAGGTCTGAAGTAGGAGAGAAGCCACAGACCAGGGTCACTCTAACCTTGGTACTATTGGTGTTTTGGGCCAGATAATTCTTTATTGTGGTGGCTGCCCCATGCATTTAGTATGTTTAGTGACATCTCTGGGCTCTACCCGCTAGATGCCACTAGTCACAACCAAAAATGTCTTCAAATATTGTCAAATGTCCCCTGGAGGAAAAATTACTCCCAGTTGAGGATCACCGCTATGGACGAAAGCCTTCTTAAAAAGCCAAAGTCCAAGAGTTGTAGTAGATTAATTAAAGTATCTCTTCATTCTGCATTTTTTATCACACTGATACTAGTCATTCCATAAGCTCCCACCTGTAACTATAATAGTTTATGCTGTGTGTGGATGTGTGTGTGTGTTTCCCCAAAAATAGGAATAAGAATTTGAGTTTGTCTTTTCGGAGTGTATCCTTGGCCAGAAGAGCACCACCATAGAAAGTTTCCCATGCATGTTGGCTGGTTTTGTGGAAGGGGAGCTATCGCCAGGCCCCCTTATCAGGCTGTGGAGAGGACACCTAATGCGTGCACTGCAGAGGCCGGGGGTGCGTGTGGCTCCACAGCCAGCATGCTCATTGCCATGGCGGACTCCACGACCTCCTCCATATGCTCACTTCTCTTTTTTTTCTTTCTTTCATCTCCATTTTATTCTGTCACTCTCCCCTTTTCTCTCTCTTCCTGTCTTCTCCATGGGTGTTATGCCTCCATCCCATTAGCATAGGCACATTTGCCTCAGCGTAGACACATGGATAATGTTCATTGATTAAATGAAGGAGCGAAGGAACAACTATCTATAGATATAGAGCATTAAAATTGGAGATGTTAGATTTGGTGCATGGGATAGGAGAGGGTTGTGTTGTTTGGAATTTTGTGAAAATAACTTCTATTTGGATTTTGTTGGGGAATTGAAAGGAGATTTCCTTGTCTTTGGGGAAAAAAAGGGCTTGAGAATCTCTCATAATGGTGGGGCATTTCACTTGATAAGAAAGAGCAGGCTTTTAAGTTATTTAGTTCATGTGATATAGGAAGGGAAAGCTCACATACTGAGCACTTTAATGGTGCCAGACTTTACTCCATGCTTCTCTTATCACCATGCTTCTTATCATGCCATGTTTGAAGTAACCCTCAAGACATCCTGGCTAGAAGGTGTTCTGTCCGTTAGGAGTGCTGCTGGGAGTAGTAATACTTGACTCAGCAGGACTTCAATCAGCTGGGTTTATTTTTCTCATAGTAAGGGGGCCATGGCCAGTGTTGGTTTGGTGGCTCAGTGGTGGCAGGGCTCTACTGTCTTCTTGGGCATCCTTTACAGTTGCAGAATGATGCAGCCCCTGTAAGTGTCATGCCCTTGCACACCTGTGTCCCCACATGCAGGACTCAGAGGGCAGGTTGGGTGGAGCATCTCCAGCACCTCACCACCCAAGCTCCCCTTCCATTCCTTTGACAGGGCCACATCATGTACCTACCCCAAGGATTTGTTTTCCATCATTGCCATGACAAAGTTCCACAAACTGCATGGCTTAGAACAACACACATTTATCATCTCACAGCTCTGGAGGGCAGAAGTCCTACTTGGGTCTCATCAGCTAAATCATGGTGTCAGCAGGGCTATGTTCCTTTCAGGAGGCTCTGGAGAAAATTGGTTTTCTTGCTCACTCAGGTTGTTGGCAGGGTTCAGTTCCTTGTGGCTATAGGACAGAGGTCTTTGTTTCCCTGCTGGCTGTTAGCTCAGGGCTCTTCCCAGCTCCTAGAGGCCACGTGGATTCCTTAACTCATGGATCCCTTCCTCCATCTTCATAGCCAGCAACAGCAACTGAGTCCTTCTCATGCTTTGAATATGTCTCTTCTTTCATTACATCTCTGACCTCTGTTGGTAAAAGTTCTCTGCTTTTAAGGGTTCCTGTGATTACATTGGATCCACCCAAATAGTCAAGGATGATCTCCCCACCCCAGATTCTACAACCTTGATAACATCTGTAAGTCCTTTATGCCATGTAGGATAACATTTAATTTCTGGGGATTAGGAAGTAGACATCTTTGAGAGGCGGGTGGTGGCTCAGCCCGCCTTCCCTGAGATCAGGAATTCTCTGCCCAAAAACTGATGGAATCATGATTCTGTTAGCAAGAAGGGAAGAATGGCTGCCCTAGGTGTTGCTGTTCTTAAAACAACAAAGACAGAGACACTGAAGTTCAGGGAATTTAAACAGGCAGAGCTGCTTTTTTTTCTTACATTGTTATGGGTATATTATATTAAACTGCAGTGTAGAAGGAAGACTAAGCCTAAAAGCCCAACATTTGCCTTTGAGTTTTGTCATCAGGTGTAGAGAAGGTGGTGAGAATATCAGAGTATCCTGCCGTTGCCAATCTCAGCAATGAGGTGGGGCCTGAGGAAAAGCAATTATCCCCTCTTCTGGATACCAGATTTTATGCCTTAACTTTATTTTTGCATTTGAAAAGTCTGGTTTTTACATTTTGAGGTTACTAAGCCAAAGAGTATAGACATTTAAAGTGATTTTCCACCTAGAAAGAGACTGGAGGAAAATGGAGAACTTTCTTTAAGAATACATTGCAGAATCCCTGTGTTTGTGGTGTGTTTGTGTGTCTGCTCCCATGTTTATGGGGTGTGTGTGTGTGTGTGTGTGTTAGAGAGAGAGGATATATAGCCTATTTCCTTTTGTTCCATGTAGAAGGTAGACTATTGGTGATTTTCAGTAGAAAGTGGACTTTCCTTAGGAGGGTGTCTGGTGTCAGTTGTCATGAATTCTCTGAGGGTCATGATGTTTTTAAAAATGTCATATCAAAAGGGCATAGATGAACAGTTCTAATGTTTCTGAATGTTGGCAAAGTACATTTACCTGAGGGCTGGGTCAGCCATGGGTGTGCGATCCAGAGTGTCTTTGCCAAAGTTGGGCATTTTGTTTTTAAATGTTAAATTGAAAACTGGGGGGCCGGGCGCGGTGGCTCACGCCTGTAATCCTAGCACTCTGGGAGGCCGAGGCGGGTGGATAGCTCAAGGTCAGGAGTTCAAGACCAGCCTGAGCAAGAGCGAGACCCCGTCTCTACTATAAATAGAAAGAAATTAA